>JAVCKV010089652.1:0-20913 GCA_032274145.1 Herpochondria borealis | reverse complement strand
CACATCACCTCTACTCCAGCATGATCTCCTGTGGCGGCTCAAGATCCTGGAGCTTCAAGGCAACTTTTTCCTCCTCATGGTGCCCATTCCAGGTGTAGGGATGACAGCAAATGGGACAGATGGCAAAGTTGAGGATTCAGGGCCTCAGACAGAGCAGTGGACCCAACCTACCCTCTCTCCGACTTTTCAACCATGCCACCACTTCACCTGCCCTCCTGAGGTGGTGCCTGTCTAAGGTCCTGTCTTCTGTTCACCAGGGCCCTTCTTGTGGACGTGGCAAGGTCCCATGTCAGACTGAACAAGAGGACCTCTTGTTGGACAGCATGTGGTGTGATCCCTGTAGTACTGTACTTATTCCTTTGGCACAATTGGATTGGCTGAAAGTGGAGTAAATTTGAACTTCCTCCTTGACATGATTGACAACAACATCTTTGATGCCCTCCATTATTTCAGAATCTACAGAGACGACGGCTTGATTGTTTTCAACACCATCAAGTCTGCAGATGAGATCAACACTTGGCTAGTTCGATTCCAAGCAACGGTCAATACTCAAGCAGGCAACGGCCACCTCCAATTTACTGCCGAGGTTTGGAAACCCAACAGTTCCAACACCAAAGCCATTGGGTAAACATAAATCACCAGCAAGGACCACCTACCATTCCTCCATACGAAACTCTTCTGGGGACAACAAGATGAACTCTTGTTCCGTGTCCACGTCAAGCCCAACCAACAAATCAAGTATCTGAACGAGGGCAGCTCCCATACCCCTGATTGCTTCAAGGCTATCAAGAAAGGAGTCTGCCATTGCCTCACAAAACTAACATCTGTGACTGAAGCTAACGGCAACAAGAAACTCAATGGCATCTACACAGATCACTATGAAGCCCTTGGTAAAGCCGGACTTCTAGGTTCCACTCCCATCCCAACACTCAAACAGCTCAAAACATCCATCACCAACAACAATCCTGCCCAAGAGCAGGCCAAGCTAATCCAGTATTGTGAGAGAGATTGTAAACGCACAATCTATTTCAAGCTAGGCTACACCCAATACTGGTGTATTCCAGTCCACAGAACTATCATGAGGATCCGAAGTGCCTATCCGACTCTCACTTGGTTAGGAGCCTTGATGTCCAACCACTGCTTCCAGAACATGCGTGAACTCTTTCAGGGTGATTTGAATGCCAAACTCAATGATGGCATCAGATCCCTCGACTTCTCCCCACTCCCATGCAACTGTCGCAGCAAGACGGGCAAATGCCTGTATGAAGGTAATTGCAGGACCAAAATTGCAGTGTATAAGGCCACCTGTCTGACAACAGGCAAAATTTACATTGGCAACACCCAACAAAACATTAAAACCAGGATGCAACAACACGTCCAAGACACGAAGAATCTAGCAGTCTCCAGCAAATGTTCAGATTCATTTGCAGCTCACTTTGCGACTCTCATCCCCAAGAACACCCCAAGGAAAGAGATGAACAAATTCATTGTCAAGGTGGAGAGCATATGGACCGGCAACCCACTCTCTTGCATCAAAACTTTTGGAACGAGAGCGTGCAAGCTGTGCTGTAAGGAAAGGATGGCAATCCTCAAACTAATTTGCCTAACCCCAATGATGGCCATCAACCAGTGCAACGCAGTCTGCGGCGCCTGCCGCCATAGACCCTGATTCCATAGGTTGGACCAGTCACCCTTAAAATGTGATGCCAACAGCGGTACTGATGAGTCCAATAAGGACAAAAGAGTCACCCGTCCAAGTTCTACCACACCTCCACGATCAGTTCAAACTCAGCTAACTCACTCAAGTCTTTTGACAAGAGGCGCGAGAGAGCAAGTTAATCTTCACTGGACCCAAGGATGATTCCATCACTTTTGGCTTCCCCAATCTCAGAACTAGAGGACTGCTTGCCCGTCACGACATGCAATGCACAGTTGAGACAGACGGCCGCCTTGCCAATCCACTACTCCCCATTACCAACTTTGAATCTGAACCTCCACAAGACATCGATGTTTGGGATGAGAGCAGCAGCCTAGCTCTTACTAGCTGCTGCTTCATCAATGTATAAACCAATTAGAACTGGGCAGGTACGGTGAGACCAATTATACGGAACTCCCTTACCTAATTTCAAACCGACAGGCTCGCTCGGCGATCCTAAAACGTAAGAAAGGAACGTTTTAGGTAGCGAAATATTTTTTAATAGGCTCACTCTTTGCTAATTTCGGTTTTCTAAATTTGAACTGATCAAAACCCATCGAAACTCCAGTGCAAAGTCAGTTCAAGCAGATTTGGTCGCAGATTTTGCACCGACAACCGATTTGGTCGCATCGCTTTTTATTTCGAAAGTCTAGCCCCTGAGACCATCAGTTAGTGCTTTTTCTCATGTTGTGTATGCCCCTTCTTCACGACCACATCACCAACCTCCAAAGTGTGAAGCTTCTTTGAGACCGGGTCTCTCTAGAGAATTAATCCGCTCTATACTTCAAGTCTACTTATACGGGGGTCACTAATGTCTCTGCCACGAAAAGACGGAGTCGGTGTTGGGCAATAGCTATTTGCGCAATTTCTATTAGGATGGTAGCGGTAGATGACAAACAGTAAGATCAAATGCTTCTCAAGCACTTTTTGGTGACCACAGCGGGACCAGCATGAGGCTGATCACGTTGTTGTACTTTGGAGAAGTGCCGCAGTCGCATGACCACGGAGATAGAAACACATCTATGACCTTGCTGGAAGATATCACAAATTTTTGAGTGGCATTTGAATTCACACTCTGAGTAATATCATTATCATGGGTCGTATCACCGTATTTGTTCTTCAGGACTGCCCTCACTGCAAACGCGCCAAGGCTGCCTTGACCTCTAGAAACATTCCTTACACCGAAATCTCCCTCGACACTCATCCTGACAAGCGTGCCGACATGCTCAGTCTTGCTGATCGACTCACTGTTCCTCAGTTCTTCTTCAATGAGAAGCATGTTGGTGGCGCAGATGAGCTTATTGCCACTGTCGAAGGGTGGGAAAGCAAGAAGAAGTCCCGTGCCGCCTACAAGTACTACGAGAAGGAGATTTTGAACAAGCCCGATCCAACGGATCCACGTCTACAGGTGCCAACAACTCCTCCGGTTGTCGAAAAGCCACCCCCTCCCCGTAACAACACGAAGACTATAAAGATGCCGGATGGTTCCAAAACCACCGTTCTTCAAATCACAACGGAGTTGAGGAGAATCCTCCCTCGCGAAACGTTGCATCACAACCTTTCCACTTACAAGAACGCATTCGTCGGCCGCGATGCCGTGCTGGCCTTCAAGAGTCACTTTGGAATCACCTCTACGGAACAAGCAGTTGAATTCGGAAACGTGTTGGTTGACTCGCACATCATCAAACACGTTCATGGCGATCACATCTTCAAGGATGAGTATCTCTTTTACCGTCTTCAGTGTTTCGATCAACCCGATGTACTCAATTCCTTCCGCATCTGGACGGAGCGCGTCGACGAAGATAGCATGTCACTGCTAAAGAGACTCAAGAAGCTCCTCGGAAAGATTGAAACTGACGTCACTGGAAATGATGGATTGGTCGGCTACAAGAAGGCCCCAAACCATGAAAAGTGGAACGAGTTTGAAGAGGCAGTCTGCGAGCTACAGTGCGTACACATGCAGCACATGGGTGAACACATGAAATTGGCATTTGGCATCAATCTGTACAACCTCATGATCAAGTACGCCTTTATGAAGGTTGGAATTGGTGACACCTCGAGCGCTCGAGGTTCTTTCTTCTCTGGCATTTGCATGAACCTTGGTGGTCACATGCTGTCCTTCAACGATTTGGAGCACGGTATCATTCGTGGTAATGCAAAGCCCGCGTACGGCCTCACAACCCAGTTCAACCCAAGTGATCCTCGCACTCTCCTCAAGCTTGATAATCTTGATTGTCGCATCCACTTTGCGTTGAATTGTGGAGCCAACAGCTGCCCCCCTGTCAAGGACTTCACCGTCAACGCTATTGAAGAAGAGCTGAGAATTGTCGCTCAATCCTTCTGTGAGCAAGATGAAAACGTGAGGGTCGACGAGGAGAATACTACACTCCATCTCACGATGCTTTTGAAGTGGTACGGAGCCGATTTTGCACCTTCTACGAAACAGTTGCCTGCCAAGGTGGTAACCTTCCTCCGTGGCGAGAAGAAGGAAGAACTCCAGAGGATGATCGACTCCGGCAAGGCCATCTCTGTTCAGTTTAATACATACGATTGGGGCACCAATGCAAGCGAGTTTGTTTCATTTGAGAAGAGCTCGCTGACAACAAATGAGAGGGGACTCAAGGCGGCGATCTGTTAGGTACATGTATACATTTATTTTTGAAATCAACTCTATAATGTAAATGACGGTCTCAAGAATTGAGTCTCTATTGAACTAAATCTAGAGTGTCGCGTGGGTGGCAATTGAGGTGGTACGTCATTGACAGTTTCAGTTAGTGCAAGACCAATTCAAACAAGGCTGTTCTGTTCTGCGTCCTTTTCAACTTTCGGTGAACAACCTGAAAATGTGGTTATCGATGCAGTATTGGCAGAAGCTGTCGTCAGTTCATGAGCCCTCACGGTGGGGATTCGTTGGTTGCGTTCCGTGGTGCCAAGGATCATTGCCAAGAGAATCAAAAGCCAAACAAGGCTTAGAAGTGTGGCTAGATTTGTGAGGAAGTAGTGCACACGGAGCCCGCCCTACGGCATAGCACAGGATATCAAGCTTCTGCAACTGCCTTTATAAGCCTACGCAGTTGCAGCCACAGCAACATATTGATAAAAAGAATGTCTTGGATAATTATTGTAGGGAAGTCAAGGGAAGTTGTATCCATTATCGAGCAGTCAATCAGTCGAGCCCATTTAGCTGATGCAATCAGCAACCATTCGAGACACGCCGGCGTCATCACTGCGAACAGCAATCTTTAGTACGACTCCGTTCTCACCTTGCATGGCGATTTGAGCTCTTGCCATGACCTTCTCTCCACTGACAAAGACTCCACTCAAGTGCAACATATGAGGCTTGCCACCTTGAGTTGGCTTGACAGAGGCGGTCCCATCGCATGCGAGCATACCAAGGAAATCAATCACAGCAGTGACTGCATCTTCCACTCTCTTGAATTGTAACGCGAACTTCTCGAGAACTTCATTGTCGTTACCAATGGCTTCCCAAGCCTTTCTGAAGTCTGGAACAGAGACCTTGGCCATGAAGTCTGCGGTACCGATTTCGAGATCCTCGAGAGGGTATTCCTCCTCGAAAGAGTCTCCCTCTTCCTCACCAGTGGCTGGATCGACCTGAACCACTGTGAATCGGAGCTCACAGGCCATGGTAGCAGGAGACAGGGCAGCATCCGCGTCTCTCTCCATTACGGTAAAGCAGTTTTTAGTCTCGCCATAGGCGATTCCATCACCAGCAATTTCCCCTGAGACATTGAAGCACTCAGCATCACTGTCATCAAGAACAACGGTAACATTGTCCAATCGCTGCTCTTCGATCGTGTTCTGCACAGTGAACTGCAGAACCACGTGATTGGGGAAGATGTGCTTGATGCATTGAACCACATACTCCGTTTCGCTTTCTGTGAGTTGCACAGGCGACGATGAGCGGAAAGCACGACCAAGAGCCGCAAGTTCTGGAATTGCGTAGACGACAGCGGCTGGGTCGACAACCTCCTTCTTTTCTTCTGGGACACCTCCCAGTGGAACAACATCACCATCCATGCTGCCACCCAATCCAGAGGCAGCGGCCTTGATCTCCGCAACGGTATCCTCGACAATCGGCAAGGCATCGACTGAGACTGGATCAGCTGTGGTCATGGCATCAGGAATGGCGGTGTACGCCCTGAGACTGCGCTCAAGCTTGTCGAAAGACATGGGCAACGGTTCCAGAAGTAGGTAAGCAGCAGTGTCATCCTCGGCAGGGTTGTCACCAGGAATATCCTCAGGCTCTGCGTCTTCAGGAGGAGGTACGTAGGGAAACTTCTCCATGGCTTCTTCAATGATGGAAACGGCAATGGCAGAGCGATCGCGTGTCTCATCGTCCTCATCGAACAAGCTGCGCTTTAAGAGTGTCATGATGGAAGGTCTCAAGGAAGGGCACTGCGCTCCGAACTTAGCCAAGGCGGAGACGGCAGCGGCGCGAACAGCAGAGTTCTCAAGGATGACGCGGTTGTAGATGAAGCGAATGTAACGCGCAGGAGCGCTGGTAGTTGGTCCCAGTTCACCAAGAAGGTGGAGAATCTGAGTCGACAACATTGTGAACTCGCAATCTTCAATGAACTCACACAAGTGAAGAAGGGAGCTCTCAGTAGTTTCCGGCACAGATCGAATCAACGACACGATGCTAGCAACAATGGAACGCTTGAAGTCGAAACCACCCTCCTCACGAAGGAAATTGGAGAGGAATCCAACGAGGATACGGTGCTTGGATGGGTAGGTCAAGCAGAGTTGTTGGAGACTGCGAACCACGGTGATCTTGTACTCGTCAGCAATGTCCGTCAAGAAGGCTGAGATTTGCTTCAGGAGACGATCGACAGAGTTCTCGCTTCCAGTCTTGAGGAGAGTGGTGATGGCCAAGGTGGCAATAGATCGGTTGGCGTCTCCAATGAGAGCTTCGAGGTCTTCGTTGCACTTAGCGACAACACGAGGATGGACATTGGCAACGGCCGCCAAAGTTCTCATGGAGGCAAAGCGCACTGCTGGTTTGGGAGAGGACAAGAAGAGCTGCAAGACAGAGACTGCAGGGCTCAAGTCCTGAGGTTCAAGCTGCGTCAAGTTGCAGATGGCACGAGCAGCCTCGTAGACAACCATCTCAGACTTGTGTCGCAAACTGTTCTCGAGAAACTGGTATCCAGCACGAGCCATAGGAGAGCCATCTTGAACAGATCCACGTCCCTCGGCAGCTTCATCGTGCAAGAGCTTGGAAGCGTAACGGATCAGCAAGACGAGCGCGAGAGGAGACTTGAGCGAGTTACGCTCACTGTACTGCTGGACAAGCTTCGAGACCAGCCGATCGTGACTCTTGAGCAACTGCATGGCGTGGAATTGAACCATTTCATTAGGACTTTGGGTCGCCTCAGTGGTCTTAGTGATCCATCGTTTGACAATGGCAGCACACTCGGGCGAGCTGTCGAAGAGATGGGAAGCGGAAACGAGAGCAGAGCTCGAAACTTGCCCTGACAGATAAACCACCGCTTGCTTGACATAACGCTCGATAGCACCAAGCATTGCAGCATCAACAATGCGAGCAAGCACTCTAAGAGCGTTTCCGCGGTAGAGATCGACGTCACAGGTCATGTCCTTAGTCAAACAAGAAGTAACAATGATGACATCATCAGGATCACAAGTCTCGGCAACTTCCTTGATGAACAAGTAAACCATGCGGCGAAGACTGGCATCGTCAGACATAAACAACTTGGTCACACCAAAAAACACCTCTGTGGCCTCTGCACCGAGGAGAGATTGTCCCGTGTTTTGTAAATGAAGCAACTGAGCAATCACTGTACAACACTTGCGAGGATTCTCGCGCACCGCAGTTGGGTCATGAAAGATGCGCGCCTCTTGCAAGACGGTGGCTTTCTCCAATTGCGCGTATGGAGAGATGTATTGTTCATCCTCTTCAACTTTAAACTTATCAGCTAGATCTTGCACTTCTTTAAGCATTGCCGACATGCCCATTGGGCCGCCGTTCTGTTCGCCTTCTTGCGCCATGGTCGACTCAAGTAATCACGAGCGATGCTTTGTTGTTCAAGGCTTTCGACGAGGACCGCCGATGACCCGAGAGGCTGATTGTTCGTAGGAATGCCTACAAATCCTACATACGTAGATCTTTCCATCCCAGTCACTAACAGTTTTGTCGCATTGGATACTCGTGGAATTCCAGATTCCTTTCGGAATCTCCAGATTTATGGAACGCAAACATCTTCTTTCCCTTTAGATGGTTCGTACGGGCACGAGTAGGTCTTTCCACAGCCACAAGAGCAACGGAACAATTCAAATACCGATACTGTCATCGGATACAGTATGATTTGATAATATGGGTCATAATCCCTGGTCATGCCTGGAGTGCGACAGTCACACGGTGGTCACAGACTTATTTTGGGATGCCATCCAGGCATATTAAATTATGAGAAACACAGATCCACGATCTCTCACCTGTGCCTCGCATCTTTACATGTAGCTTGATCTCTCTCACGAAGAATCAAAAGACTTCATTTTTGCCTGCTTATTCGTTTGGTTTGCATCTGACCGGTTGTGCTACCAGTTGTCGAATCATCATTCCACAAACTCTTTAGGCTGACTGAGAACGCGATTCAGTCTTGATTGTCATTCCGAATCAATCTTCGTTCGTGGACTGCTGTGTTCTCAAATCTCATTCGAAGGCTCTACGACTCAAATTATTGAAATCATGATTGTGAACTCCACCTTGAGTATCCGCAACAGCTTCGTAGCTGACCCAATCAAGAAGGATATTGAGCTGGAAAATCCCATCGAGTACGATGATACGCTAAGCTGGGTCGTGAAGGAAGCATCCAACTTGATGGAAACGATGTGGGTCGAAGAAGAACCAATACAAAAGACACCCGAGCAAGTCGCGACCGAACCCGCGCCTCGTGCTTCGAACGCGTTCGACGGTCTCGAAATGGCGTCGGTGCTACAAGAAGCCATACTGTTTCATGACGATGTTGCAGTCAAGCACGATCCTCAAGCAGCGCTCCTAGTGCTTGCCAAGCTTCTCCGTCTCAAAGATATGGATACAACAAGGTTCACCAAGTCGCAAGCAACCGATCTCTTCTTTGCGACTACCAAGCTATTCGTGTGCCAAGACGAGTGCCTCCGAAGATTCGTGTACCTCTTTCTCAAAGAAATCTACACGTTCTGTGACCCCAACGATGTCATCATTGTAACCTCCAGTTTGATGAAGGATGTGACTTGCGACGTTGATATCTGCCGTACAAACTCACTACGTGTTTTGGCTCGCATCATCAGCCCAGCAATGCTAACCACCGTTGAGCGCTTTGTCAAGCAGGCCATTGTTGACAATCATGCGCCGCTCGTCAGTGCAGGGCTGCTGGCCGGTGTACAGTTGTCACAAGAGTCTTCTGAGAGCGCTGCGATTATTCGACGATGGATTACCGAAACACATCAAGCCATCCAGAAACACAAAGGTATGGTCCAGTACCATGCCGTATTATTGCTCTACCAGATGAAGAAGGCAGATAGACTAGCGATTTCAAAAATCGTTTCTCAGTACAGCAAGAAAGGGTTGCTCTCAAATCCCATGGCTTTGATGATGATCATACGGTACACGACCAAGCTCTTGATGGACGAAAGTGAGGATTTTGTGGGTGTCAGACTCCAAGATGTCTCCCCCGTATGCCAAGAAGGTTACGACTTCCTCGTCACCTGCTTGAGACTTAAGTCCGAAATAGTGGTGTACGAGGCTGCCAGGGCGTTGTCCCTGCTACCGATGACAGATGAAGACCTGTACCCAGTGGTAGGCACACTCCATGGATTTCTCATGTCACCCAAACCATGCGTGAGATTAGGAGCGTTAAGGGCTCTATCTACTGTCACAGAACGGTTTCCGGGGATCGTCACGAGATGCAATGAAGAGCTCGAGAAACTTTGTGAGGATGAGAACCCCACAATTGCCACCTTGGCTCTAACGACTTTGCTCAAGACGTGCAATGAACACATGCTTGTCAACTTGCTTGGACGAGTAACTGCGTTACTCGGCTCTATGGAAAATGAATATAGAATCAGCATCGCGCAAAGCATCCTGTTGTTGTGCATCTCTTATCCCAGGAAGCACGAGATGCTCGTTGGACTCTTGGGATCGTTCTTGATGACTAAAGGTTCTTTCGAGTTCAAACAGGCAATTGTGAAAGGCATTGAAGAATGCATGCAGGAAAGTCCGGAAACAGTTGAAGCGTCGCTGTTGATACTATCAAAGTCACTGGATGCATGTGAGCATGTCAATTTGACAACAACAGTCCTCTATATCGTGGCCGAGATGGGCCCGTACGTACAAGACGCGTCACAGCACGTCCCGTACATCTCCAATTGCTTCCTCTTGGGGAGTCGACCTATTCGTGCTGCTGCAGTCTCTGCGCTAGCAAAGTTTGCTTCTCACCACCGAACGCTTCGGAGGCCCCTCACTATGCTATTGAGGAGATGTCAAACAGACGAAGATGAAGAAACTCGGGACAGAGCGGCTGCTGCAGTCACTATTCTTAGTCAATCCTTGGAGGAAGATGAAGATGATGGTTTAGCAGAAGAAGGAGAGACGCGTCCTGATCCTCGAGTACCCGACAGCGACATTCCCGCCCACATCTATTCAGCATTGCCAATGTCGTTCACTCAATTAGAGCTTGCACTGCAGAAAGCCGCATCGACGCCTGAACTAATGAATGATACAGATACGCTGTGCTTTGACTCCTTACCGGTTGTGACTGTTGACTTGCAAGAATCGCAAACGACGCAATCGATGTCATTGATATCAAAATCTCGACTCCGGCCTCAGGATCCTGCCGCGGACGTCTACAAAATACCAGAGTTGGCCTCCTTGGGTCGTTCTCTCAAGTCCTCGAAGCCTATACCTTTGACTGAGCGCGAAGCCGAGTACGTTGTTCATTGCATCAAACACCTCTACGATGACTATGTTGTGCTTCAATTCAAGATTCAAAACACAGTTGAGGAATCCAGGCTCGACGGCGTCTCGGTTGCAATTGGGTGTCGGGACAAAGAAGAACTTTATGAAGCCACCGGTGAATTGCCTGCATCCGGTATAGGATACTGTGAAATGGAAAGCTGTTTCGTGGTGCTAATGCGTGACCGCGACCAACCGTTGTCTTCAGCTACCTTTGCATGTGAACTGCAGTTTACGGTATGTCCCATCGATGGAGAGTCGGGCGAGGAGATTGGAGAGTGCTACGAAGAAGAGTACCCTCTAGAGGATGTGGAGATTTTACCGTCAGACTTCGTGTTGGCATACTCAGTCCAAGACTTCCGTGGTGCTTGGGATTCCATCGGCAAGGAAAACGAACTCTTCAAAAGGGTGGGACTCCAGATCACCTCATTAGAGGAGGCTGTCCGAAAAGTCGTTGACTTCCTTGGGATGGATGCCTGTGATAACACTGCGAATGTTAGGAAAGGCGCAACGAAACAAACGTTGCACCTCTGCGGGTCTTTTCTCGGCAGTACGCCAGTCATGGCGCGAGTCCAGCTTGCGCCTCACAATGGCATTATTGTGCTGAAGATCATGATTCGCAGCTCAGAGTCGAAAGTTTCGCAAACAGTCTTAGATTGGATCTGCTAACAACCGAAATCCAACGCCAGTCGCCAGACTGAATCGCCAGACTGAATCAACTGCCTTCGAAGAACACTACGTTTTAGATAATAATAAACGATTCATTCATTCAAGCGGCGTAGTCTCTCCTCACTCAGCCCATTCTTAGATTTAGCAAAGCAAAACGCCCCTTTTTTCTCCTTAGTTCTGGCCTCGCGTTGCAACGCTTTCGCTCTTTTGAAGGCGCGAAGACTGATGAAGGTTCGCGATTCAAAGTACACACTTGCGCTGGGGTCAACACCGTGCACTCTATCTGTGTTGCTGGCAGTTCCTAGACAGTTAAAAACAGCTGCTTGGGTGGGTTCTTTTCTCAACATTGAGTTATTTATTACACTGGCTCTGGCAAGGGTTTTACTTCCATTTGACTGCCTTCCCAACTCGCTGCGAGTGTCGCCTATGCCATGAACCCGCCGTCGCCAGTGTCGTTCCAAGCTTTTCGTCGATATACAGGACTCAGATCGTCTTGATTTTGGACGGCTTCCTCCATAGTGTATTGGTGGTAGTCCTTCATCCCTATTCTTTCCTTGGGCCGTGAGACTCGATACACGACGGCGAGAGCTGTTCCAACAAAAATGTAGCCAATGGCCATGAAACTACGACACGAGGCGCTGAAGCATCCGCCGCCCTCGAAATCCTCTCCTTGGGCGGACTCTTGTGATTCGCCAGCAATGAAGAGGTCATCATCAGTGCCTCCAGCTAAGACTGTTGACCCAGGGTTGGCTGCTGCTGCTGTCCCCGGCGCGGTGCCTGTAGGTGCCCCGCCCGATGTAGCAATGCTTGTACCCCCATCTAACTCGTCTGTTTCGCCCGTTGAGCCACCAACAGCAGCACCATCACCGTTTCTTCCTCCCTGTGATCTTCCAGTCTGGCATTGTCTGGATTCGGCGAACCCGATACGGTTTAGGTCAGGCTCGTATGCCACAGTGTGCCCTTGCATTAAACTGGCTCCGAAGATAGATCCTTCTCCTTCAAAATGAATGCGAGCACGATGCGGTCGGGTGTCTGCAAGCATGTGCTCCATGTAATGAGCGGGAGGAACTGCAACACGAACACCATAGTCTCCGTTGAGACTCGGTACTGACGCGGGGTCCATCTCACGAGAAGAAAATGGATCTCCCTATGTCCAACAATGCTGGTTAGAATCTTTCAAGCAGGAAGTCCATCTGGCATTCATTGCCTACTCACCTCCAAGTCGATCAAAAGCGTTGGTAGCTTGCGCATCTCATCTTTTGTCAGGGCAACCCGAGCATGCGAGAAATCGTGACCGGTAGCGTGACGCCATGCAGCACGGAAGGGCCCTTCAAAACGCTTATCAAACGTTAGGAACGGTTCGGATGAATCCACAAGGGCGGTAGTATCCACTTCATATCCTCCTTCCACGTCTACTGTCGTGTAGTCATTCGATGCTGCACGCACGGAATCGCCTCCACCAACTCTGAGTTGAATATTTGTGATGTTCACTTTGTATGCCATGCCTTCCACTTTCTTTGCAAACACCATTGCCGTGCTTCCAACAAATTGTCTTGTCCCCCCGAGGGTAACGACACCTGTACTACCTGATCTTACACCGGCACCATTGAAACAAAGTGAAAATCGACGATGCTCCAACTTCCCTGCTGAGTGCATTTGACTGAGAAATGAAGTGTTTGCCGGTGACAACCCAAGAACGCCATCCATCACAGAGTTGAAATATCCGCGAGTGGTGGTTTGGCAAATGAAGCGCAGGCGAAAGCCAGATTTCAGTGCTTCATCCGTTCCTACAATTAGCTCATCTCTTGCCCCACCATCATACGCCACATCTGCTATTTCGTAGCCAGTGAAAGAGGAGCCATCACGAATTTGTTTGCCAAACATGCAACGACCATTGAAACACGAAAACCCAGAGCTACAAGGAGGGCTATTTTGACCGCATTCGACGAACCCCGTGGATTGTGTGAAATTGTATAAGTTAGCTCCTCTCGAACACCTTGCACAATCCTGTCCATAAAGATTGTGAGTAATCGAAGAATTGAAGATAAAATGTACGATACAGGATTCATAAGTGACCTACCTCACAGGGCATTGCTGTATATGCTTCTGAAGTGCTAACAGCCAACGTTCTCAGCTGCGCTGGATTTCCAAAGTAAATAGGCACAAAATGCATGCCAAAGCCAGCGTATGGGTTTGCGTGCTGACCATTGGACTCGCTCAATCGCCTCCCGTGCATGGTCTCGATCGGGAAGGACCACAGTCCATCGCTCTCGCCCTCGGCAAATACAACAGCGAGCGTCGACAGGAGAAAGATCAGAACGTGAGTCTTCAACATGATGCTATTGAATGGTGATAATGTGGTCGGTGCGCTTGATATTGTCAATAGAAACGGCGAGAGAAGCGAGAAGGCACTTTGAAATTGGAGAAGGTTGTTATTCCTTTGCCCCTTTGTTTTGTGGAGCTTTATAAGCATGACTCTCTGTGTCGTACGGTACCAAATGACATATCAAATCGGTCATATGTCAGAAAAGGGTCACGTGGACATTTCTGGAATACTGTACAAAAGACACTTTTCGTAACGGTAGAAATACCCCCGGTAGCCAGTATGACCACTGCTACTGTAAATGATGCTACCGTCACATACTATGTACTGTACTTCATCTGCCACCGCAGATGTGTTTCTGCTCTCGAGCTCGTGAACTGTTTCGTGGCAGGCACCATGGCACCACGTCGAGTATCATACAAACCACTACACTCCTTGTCATATTTTGCCAGGGCCTGTGCTGTGTTGCAGGTTGGGAATCCTACGAGAGAGAAGAAGTTTGGTAATACTCTGGGTTCAATGTCAATATAAACCTTCTTGCCTTTCTCCCTGCCTCGGTCTCGAATCTTAAATATCCCCACAAGTCGACTATTTCTTGCTGATCCAAGTTTGTGAACATCAATGATATCATCATGAGTTCTTGGCATTTCTTGATCTTACTGGTGCTCGTACTGGCGGGAAACCATGATGTGCACTCTCAGCAGACGCACTCGTGTGGGCCGCCGTCCGAATCAAATCAGTACGATTGGGAAACGTTCGACTATTATACCATTCTGGGGTTACCATCAATGGAGGAGGATGCATCTCGAAGCAAACGGCGGAAGACCAGAGCAAACATTGACTTGCCGCAGATTCGAAAGGCCTACCGCAAGCAAGCCCAGAAGCACCACCCCGATAAAGCTGCTCGTGCTAATAACTCAACAATTACGAAAGAAGAGAGTAACTCACGCTTTGCACGGATATCTGAGGCGTATGAGGTCCTCAGCGACTCTGACAAGAGGGAAGATTACGATCTGTGGCTCCTACAATGCGAGGACAGCAGTCGGGATCAAGGGAGAGCGAATTCTCGGGATACTTCCTGGTCAGTCTTTGATTCATTCTCGGATCCCAGCAGCGTGTTTGAGCAGTTCTTCTTCGATGCTCAGCGAGACAATCTTGGAAACAGAGGTCGACGAGAGCAGCCTGTGAGGACAGAAGAGACTCAAGAACGCTTGTATGATCCTTACACCGGCCAAGAGATACTTCGCGTGCATACTACAGAGGAATTTGAACCGAACAAAGATGGCAGATTCCGTTATCGAGTTGTCGTCCAAGACTATGTGGAACGGCTCAGCCGTCTCCATGGCTGGGAGTATCATCCGGTATCATCACCAGTTGTTGTTGAGGAGGGATATCGAGAAGAAATGGATATGCTCCGGGATGACCGTGAGCAGCCAGATACATTGCATCCAAACGAATTCATGACCAAGCAAAGCAAGCCGATGGTCTCAGCAAACGGAAAGTATTACGCTGGTCTCACAGCTGATTGCGACCTCATTGTCGTTTCCGATGGTTCCAACTCGGGTCGGAGTGAAGATAAAATCAAGTGGTCTTCAGGTACTTTCGTCCCCCCTACTGCAGCAGAGTGTTTCTTGAGTCTGCAAGGGCCATACCTTGTTTTGGCCCTTGGTACGGCTGAGCACCCAGGTCAAATCCTCTGGAACAGCGATGTACCTGATAACATATACCTAGAAGAGAGCGACATGAGGAGAGGTCGAGGCCCTTCTCCTGTTTACTTCGTTCAACTGGACAATGATGGCAGCCTTGTTGTTTACAGCAAGAAGATAGTGCCTAAGAAATCGTTCAACAACGACCAGACAGGGTCTCGAAAAGGAAAGTTCTTCCCGCGAAAGGCTCAACAAATGTGGCGAGGCGTAACGATTTGGGTAAAGAGCAAAGTTCTTCAGAAGTCTAAGGATCAGATCCATGCTCATGTTACCACTGACGATGTTTGTATATTTGCGACTGGACCAGCAGGTTGCCACTCATCAGCGAGGAAACTCCTACATCTTGCGCACGGTGCTCGTGTGGGAGTGAAGAGGACTGTGAGGAAGCTTGATGCAACTATAGACTCAATATTTGAGTTGTTCATGGATGATGAAGACGAGGATGTCCTTGATACTATCACAAGAATTGTCGGCAAAGCCACCAGCTCTATAGGAAAGGCTGGCTCCTTACTTGCGAAAAAAGGCATCAAGATTGTTCAGAACCGGGTCCGCTAGTTTCCATTATGCATGGCAATGTTACGACGACCGCTTTCTCATCGATGAGTGGTTTTTACCAAAGTTGAGAAACACAGGGTCACTATCTTCGTTTGTACTTTGTCTGTCAGCGACTGTGCCTGCGGCGTGGATACATCTGCAAGCACAATCAGAGATCTTGGTACGATACATCAAGTAGTCTAGTCCCTTGTGTCCGGAGATGATCTTGGGTCCCTTACCATTATATTGGGTAAGCTCGATAAATGCCAGGCTGCTGAGTTGTGTCACGGGTGGTCGTCCTTGACACCACATTCGACGAAGATTTGGATTCCCCGTAGCCTGATCATCCAACAACAAATCTATGTTTCCTTCGCCTTGAACAGATCACGAGTCGGTTTCCTCGCACTCTCGTACGTTTCGTGTACGCAATATAGAGAACGAAGAGCTAGATTAACTCCTCCAAAAAGCAGATTAGCCCAGTTATCCCGCGACTCACTCATCTACTTGTACTTGGGATACGTCTGTCCGTCCTTTCGAGGCTATGCAAATTTGGATTTGGCCTTATTTGAAATTGGATCTGGATCATCATAAACCATGTTGCGTCATGTGTCGGTTGGCGGAACGGGGTTGATCTTGATTCTCTTGAGCCTTCTTGCATTTGAATTTCAATCAACGACGTCTTTTCAACCCGCTCCAAGCCCTGCTACAATCAGTGCTCTGCACCGTACGGCGTCAACAGCAGAGAACGAAGCAATAAAGATGGATACAATGCTGTTTGGTCGCTTCAAGATCCCCGCCAGTCACGTCTTTTTCAAATCGCAATATTCCTTTGGTTTCGTGAATCTCAGACCAATTGTACCCGGTCACGTATTGATATCCTCGAAAAGAGTTGTTCCCCGACTCTCAGATTTGAACGACGAAGAGTATAGCGATCTTTGGTCGACAGTGCGAGCTACACAGGCAACGCTTGAAAAGAAATATGGACCATCAGCTTTCAATGTCGCTGTGCAAGATGGAGTTTCCAGTGGCCAAAGCGTACCCCACGTTCATGTGCACATTCTGCCAAGATCCGAAGGGGACCTGGAGAGAAATGATGATGTCTACGACGAGCTACAGGAATGGGCACCTCGGCATGAACTGTCAAATGAAAAACCGAAATTGGATGTGCCCGAAGATGCCGATCGAAAGGATCGAACCACTGATCAAATGGCTGAAGAGGCAGCTTCGTACAGAGAATTGATGTGACAAACAGTTGAGTACGTGTAGAGAGCCTTTGCATTATTTGTGATTTATTCTAGCAATACATGTATGAAGTAGTTGGATGCAGGTCTATGGGCGTAGCTTTGGGGCTTCTGCAACTTGGACGTCACTCTTCTTGTTTTCAATAGAGGCGACACCAAATCGGCCGAGGATGTGGTACTCAATTGCCATTCCCTTCCGTACCTTGCAACAGACGCCTCCTTCTCGTGTCAAGCCAACGCCCCCGTCTTTCGAAAGACGCAACAATTCCTTCTCTGGCTCGCGAATGCGTGCATGGTGCATTTTTAAGTTAAGCTCTTTAGCTTCCATTCGAATATCAAAAAGCTCCTTTGCCCTTGCAATCTTGGTCAAGCTGAACGTGTTCTCGTCTTCTGCGTCCTCTAAACTCAATCTATCATACTTTCTTTGTAGTGCCTCCTGCTGGTGACGAATATCGGCCTTCGTGCTACCGCGACGTTCTGTGAGCGGAAAGTATCCACATGTACAGTAAATCCGTCCCTGTCATCGAACTGGCAAGTCAGTTTATAGCATCGAGGAGTCAAACAACCATCAACGTGCGACGTCTTCTTACCTTCGGACAATACACGTCACATCCCTTATGCTGTGCGACTTCATCGATTTCAAAGTAGAATCTCAAGAGATCAGTGCCCGCAGCTCCTTCTTCAGTAGCCACACGCCACCCTCCATTCTTCACCTTCAAAGTTCTGCTGCCCTCCGTCAGGGACGGTCCAACTGTAAGCTCGCTGTCAACCACTTTCAGAGCCTTAGTGCCTCCCACACCGTTGAGAAACTCCTCGCGGTCGCCGAGTTCTTCATCTGTGAATTCTATGGCAAGGTTGAGCAGAAGCCTGTCACCGCTCTCCCCCCAGGTCTTGGGCATCCAAGTTCCTGGTTCCCGACCAATGTTTACGACCAACTTCCAGGTGGTGTCGTGAAGTAGGTCCAGTGCGTCTTGCTCGTTTTGAGGCTTCGACTCTAACTGCTCCCTGGGTTGTTCCGCATGAACATCGACTTGAGGTTTCCCTGTGGAAGTTTTGACCGTTTCAATATTCTCAACACTTGACATGGTCAATGGTTCAGCGACAAATGACAACTCCTCCTCATGAGTGGTGCGATAATCCTCCACCTGCTTGTTCAGATTTTGGAGTCTTTCGATTGCTTCTTGTCGCATATCCTCGATTTGCGCGCGGATCATTTCGGTTTCGTCTATTTGCTCCTGCGTCTCGAGCAAATCTCCCACCATTGAAAGGCTAGAAGTTGTTTGGCTGCATGGCGGGGAGGTAAAGCCGTGACTGCTACCGGCGAGGGTCAATATAACGAGAACGAATCGATTCATCATGAGATAAAATAATATATTATGTGATGATACAACAGGAGAATAGTGTCACTCAAAATCATGAGCAGCAGGTTTGTTGATGCATCATCAATGATGAGAACTCTGTGGACCGATATTGCACAATACAGACATCCCATCTGCTGTTTCCTCCTGCTGCTCATAGAACTCCCCATAGACGTTTTGAGCAGCTGTCCCAAGGCAGAATCCAACGTGAAGCCATACAGATGGCCATGAAACTCACGATAGGGGGTACATGTAGCTGACTGTAGCTTCAGTACAGTACATGTACCTGGTACAGTGCAGTACAGACACCACATCCCAAAATTATTACAAGAGCGAATTTTTGAAACGGGCTATAAGCAGAGCAAGGAAATGGTCATATCGATCGTAGCGTCAGTCACAAACGATCTCTGGAGGATATACAACGCCGCTGATTATCGGGAGTGGCCAGCATAATTACAGGAAGCGCTGCGCATGACGGTCGTTAATCCTAGACGGCTGACTAGAGGTCCTCTCTACCTGTAATTCAAAGACCCGCTTGGAGCCACGTTGTCAGGTGCGGGAAAGATTAAAACTAGCATTAGACGCATGCAGACATAATCCATGCGCTTTTTGATTTCTGGTGGTGCTATTACCCTCGTGGTGAGGAGAGGAGATGACGTGTTGACCAATCGCCGATATAGTTTTACACTTCTCATGATTGGTTCGAGCCCATTGGTCCTAGGGTGTTCCAGAATGCTGCTTGTACCAGTAGGTCACCCTAAATTATTGATATGATCCCGTTGAGAGCGAAAGATGAGGTAAGGCTCTGAGCAGTTCAAAAATCGTAGATACGCTTGTATCCACCGACGCTGCAAGTAAGAAGGGTAGCAATCCAGTTCCCGGGTCTGTAATGGCTAGAGCCTCTGGATGCGCAGCAACTATTTCTGCGATGCCAGTGTCCCAATTCCAGCCTCTCTGAAGGGCAGCGTGAAGAGGGTATGACTGACTCTCTGGAATACAGATTCTACTTGAATCGCTGTTGATTGCCAGCAATTCTTGGAGTAGCTCAAGAGGTTTGTCAGGGTGAATAACAACATAGTGCAAAGGTACATATCCAAAGCTATCTTCACGCATAGCATCTTCAGGCATCACATTCCCAACTATTTTGACCAATGGAAGGACAGGTACTTTCGTGGCACAGACCAGGTGCAAAGTGCCTCCAGAGTATCCTTGAATTCTTGATGTGCTTGTGGATATCAACATCATCGCTTTTCTGAGCACTGCAGCGTTCTCGTCACTGTCGCTTTCTGTGTGTTCGTCGAGGCGTGTTTCTGTATACGTTTCCAGCTGCAGCAACTCTTCCAAATATGTTCTGTCTAGACGAAGTGCTGCTTCCAAACCGATGTCAAAGTGTGAAAAGAGTGCGAAAAGAGGGGAGACGTGATGTGATGCCGGTGTACTGGTTCGGGTGGGCTGCCAGTAGGGCTCCGCACCAGTCTCTGGAGCTATCCATTTGTTTAGGTCTGACCCATCAGCTGTAGTAAGCAACGCAGCAATGACTGATACTGGAGCATTTCGTTGGCAAGCAAGCAGCAGTGGTGATGAATGCGAAGATTGGAGATGAGGTTGCGCCCCTTCATACCGCTCTCCCATTTGTTCAAGATGCTGACAAAACAAGGGAACCAAGTGATCAGTTCCTCCTTTGAATGCGCATGCATAATGAAGTGGGGTGTAGCCTTTGTTTGTGTCCTGAACCCAAAGTGCGTGAGGATTGGCATCGACCAGCGCTCGGGCGACATACATCGGACAGCCATGATTGAACGAGGCCAAGTGAAGAGCAGTCCTACCCGAGCTATCTGTCACACAGCATGCCTCTGTTGGATGAGATGCAACTCTTTGTAATGCGTTTGGCCAGTCTCTTTCCCAAAGTAGTTTGAGAAGTCGACAACCATTCCTCGAGACGGACTTGTATTTTGGAATCTTACGTTGATTTTTCTCCATCAATGGTGGATTCGAGACACTCAATCTCCCTTCGGCTTTTCCCTCCTCTTGAGATGATATGCAGCGTCGAAAGGGAGATGACGGTGCGGAACCCATTGTCTGGTTGTCCTTCTTGATGATGGTTGAAGGTTGCATACTGATTTTGTCGTGATTGGTTGCATCTACCTGCCAGAATTCTACTGCACTGGCATGTTTCGAGAGGTGCACGAGTGAGTGAGTCAGTCGTGTTTTTTTTAATCACGAACCCATTGTATGGTTGTCCTTCTTGATGATGGTTGAAGGTTGCATATTGATTAGTTGCGATTGGTTGCATCTACCTGCCAGAATTCTACTGCACTGCCATGTTTCGAGAGGTGTCAGTCGTGCTTTTTTTAATCACGAATAGCTACTCACGATTGAGAACTGTGTACAACTTTCCCGTCTCTAGACTCTCGAGAG
>JAVCKV010089651.1:0-59265 GCA_032274145.1 Herpochondria borealis | reverse complement strand
TTAAACGCTCAGAAATGGGTAGCGGACAGATCAATATAAAATTTCGGTCTGATCGTGAATTCAATCATATTCTATCAATTTTGGAGAAATTGGATGCTTAGGCATCAAAAATAGGCCACCGGATCGTTAGTACATCATATGAAATCAGTCGTTGTCATTTTCTTGCTTTTTACTTCAGGGGTAATGTTTGCACAGCAAAACGACCCTGGTTCAGAAGGTAGCGAAAGAAATCCATCTAATCCTAGTGAAAGATCATCTTCTACAGATAGCGCGGAACGTGACTCCACAACAATTGTAAGCAACACATTTTTTGACATTTTCGAGGGTAATCCTGGTCGGGCGGCATTTTATGGCCTGATCATTCCAGCGGGTGGGCAGATCTATAATCGTAAGTGGTGGAAGCTACCATTAGTCTACGGTCTAGAAAGTACTCTGATCTGGTGGATTTATGTAAGCTCTAAAAATTACCGTGGATATCGTGATGCTTATCTCTTCAAATTGGAAAATCCTACAGCGGATCCGCCAGGTGACTTCACCATAATTACGGACGTTAATATTCTGAAAACTAGGCGTGACATCTTTAGAAAACAAGCCGAGTACTCTTGGGTGTTCTTTATTGGTGGGCACTTAATTACCATTTTCGAAGCCTTCATCGATCGGCACTTGATGGAGTTTGACGTAAGTGATGACCTCACCTTCTCACCGATCAATACAGGGTTAGGAGTAATGCCAGGATTGACTTATACAATACCACTCAATAAACAAAAGAAGAAAGATGTGGTGCTGTTCTTTGGTGTTGAATAGTACAGTCTGTAATTTGAATATTCAAATTTTTTAATTGAATTTTTAGAGTACTCCCATTGTCAATACTAGTCCCAAATTCAAATAATCTGTATGAGATGCCTCTTGAATATTGCACGTCATTCCCAAATGTAGTCTAATTTTGAATCCGTACTAATTTCCCCTTCATAAATTCTGCAGGGTATGATTGACTATGTAGCGGTTTGATATATGCCTGGTGGTAGTTTTTTGCATCCTGAGCATCTGTGTATCCACCAAGGATGTAGTAAAAATAATTATCCTCTCCTCTGAACAATTCTATTTGATCATGCTGGCTATATACTTCATGATCTTTGTTGATAGGCATTGACTTCTTGAAAAGAACAACCTTATACCCTTCAAGATTATCATATGCCTTATCCAAAATCACTAGATTGTCCATGCCTGGCATAGCTTTCATTGGATTATGGGCTCTGTCCAGTTTTTCTTCTGCGAGAAATGTATTACTGTTTCGAGTAGTAGATTCTCGTTGCGGTTTGTAGTTCTTTTTCTTTTCGTGAAGTTCTCTAAGTTCTCTTGCAATTCGATCTTTAGCGGATTCTTTTTCTGAGGTATTACTTTCATTTTGGGTGTCCATATATTTCTTATCAGCGGCCTTTAGCTTCTCTAGGTCTTCTTCACTGTCAATTCGAATTTCTTGTTGGTCCATTAATTTTAGAATCTCTTCTTCCATTTGGACTTCCTCTTTCATTTTTTGGAGGGATTTGACTTCAGCAACGTCTGTAATACCAACAATTTTCAATTCGGTACGTCGATTAATCGCATGTTTATCATCGGGACAATCGACGCCATTAACGCATTCATTGAGAATGATCTGCTCTCCATATCCTCTAGACACTATTCTAGCTTTAGCAATATTTCCTTTATCTATTAAGTACTGTACCGCTGAGTTAGCTCTTTTTTTTGATAGTTTTTCATTGGGCTCACTTTTACCTCGACTATCGGTATGCGATCCCAGCTCTAGCGTGAGATTCGGATTATCCTTCAGGAGGGTTATGACTTTGATCAGCTCTTGTTTGGCAGCGTTATTTAAGTCCCACTTATTAAGCTCATAGTAGAGGTTTTGAACCTCCATCTTCTTTCCTTCAAATATTGGCTCTAGTTCGACATTGGCCAAGAGTACTCCAAAAGCATTGCCTTCAGTGAGGTTGTCAGAGACTCCAGGATTCACATTGCCAACTCCTTCAAAACATAAAATACAACCTTCGACATCCACTTTAGCTTCCATCCGCTTAGAGAGGTATCCTTCTTTTCTTACTAGAATTGTATAGTGATTTCCCTTTTCTAGATTAAGTTGAAATTCCGGTGATTGGTGTTTCTTTAGATCCATTACCGATTGCTTGGTAGTATTGTTATATACTTCAATTCTAGCTCCTTTGATCGCATCGACAATGATGTCTTCATGCTCTCTTTTTTCTGCCAATGTCACTTCAAATGTGTACCCTGGTTTTCTTCCCATTTCTAATTTGATAAACGACTTATCTTTAGCCATGGGAATATCGACTTTTTTGACGTCAAACATTTCCTTTGTTGCATATAGCCGGACATTAATATTAGCGGGTACGGATACAGTAAAGTAACCATCGGCATTTGTAGTTGTTTTTCCAATCAGTTTATCTGTATCGATGTTTTCTACAGAGATGTCAACTTCGCTTAGATAGCCTCTATTCCCACTTTCGAAAATATAGCCCTCGATAATGGCTGTCTGTGCCAGAATTGTCATGGAGAAAAATAGACTTAGACTCATCAATATGTACTTCATACTATCTTTTATTTTTAGATTTATTATCAGCTATTTTTATAACCAATTTAGAATTAGTTTCATTCATAAAAATCACACTTTTAAGACTTAGAACTTGTGCTATAGTCACGGATGTACATTGTAAGACTTGTGTGAAGTCATCGTTGTCAAATTGTGTTATTCATAAAAATAGAAATGCTTCATGGCAAAATCATAGTTTCATTCTCCTATCTTTGATTTACAAACGATACTATGAAGATAATATACATGGGTACTCCAGAATTTGCTGTACCCTCATTGAAGATACTTGTAGAGAGCGGATATGATGTGGTAGGTGTAATCACGGCTACTGATAAATATGGAGGCAGGGGCGGTAAGAAGCTTATTGAATCTGATGTAAAAAAGTATGCTGTCTCTCAAGGATTAAATATTCTCCAACCCAAGAATCTTAAGGCACCCGACTTTATAGAGGAAGTCAAAGCCCTACAGGCGGACTTGCAGATTGTAGTGGCATTCAGAATGCTGCCAGAGGTTATCTGGGATATGCCTACGCATGGGACGTACAACTTGCATGGTTCCTTATTGCCTCAGTTTCGTGGTGCTGCACCCATCCATTGGGCAGTTATGACCGGAGCTTCAGAAACAGGTGTTACAAGCTTCAAACTGAAGCATGCTATTGATACAGGTGATTTATTGTTTCAAGAAAAAACCGCTATATCTGATTCGGACACAACTGGAGATGTGTATGAAAGATTGATGCATATCGGTGCAGAAGTTGTATTAAAGACGGTGCGTGCTGTCGAGAGTGGAGACATACTGTTATCGCCACAAGACTCTAGTAAGGTATCCAAAGCACCAAAGATATATCATGAAACTTGTAAAATTGATTTCAATAGAGCTTGTATAGATGTATGTAATCACATCCGAGGGCTCAACCCTTATCCTACAGCTTGGACATCGATCGATGGGTTAGAGACTAAGATTCTCGTTGGAGCAATGTCTGACGAGGAGCTATCTCCTGAACACCATCCGGGAGATATTATTACGGATAATAAGAGATACCTTAAAGTGGCTTGTCGTGATGGGTATGTTGCGATTTTAGATCTCAAGATGCATGGAAAAAAACGAATGGATATCAAATCATTTCTGAATGGTTATGAAGTGAAAGCCAATCAAGTAGGTGAATAGTATTTGTATTGTTGGAGAAGTGTTTTAAATCTACGAATGCTTTTCTCTTATACAACCCAAATGTGCTAAAAATAGAAATGGGACTGAAAAATCCAGCCCCATTGTATACGTGTTATTGTCGAATTTTTACTTCGCCATTGCCTTTTTTATGAATCCAATGATGGTCATGATAACACCACCGCCAACTCCACCTCCAGCAACACTTGCCAGAATACTACCGATATCCATGCTTCCGCTGCTTGCTGCCGCTGCTAAAGAAGGAGATAGCATGCCTATGATCTGAGCTCCTAACCCACCACCGGCTATTCCTGCAACAGAATTCCACAAGGTTCCAAGAGAACTATTTGGCATAAGTTTGGCTGCGCCATTTCCTCCTAAGGCTCCACTGATGAGGCCAATAATTAATGATAAATCCATAATGTTTTGTTTTGATTATTAAATATTGAGTTAATATACTTGTAATTGAGGTATTTACATAATTAAATATTGTTAAATTGTTTATTTGTAAAATTTTGCATTAAAAGGATTAGGCTGATTTAGAGGTGTTTTATTCTTAATTGGAGGTTTTATTGCTTTGGATTGGTGTAGCGGGATAGATTGCTAAATGGGTCAACCTTCGGGTGTTTTTTCTGTTTGTTATTTAATAATAAGTAAGGAATTATGAGTTACCGAAGTATGCAAGATGTAGTGGACGATCTATCTCAGAGCAAACAACTGCTGAGAATCAAGTCCGAAATCGACCCAGATTTAGAAATGGCGGAGATTCATAATAGGATTTTTGAGGCTGGTGGTCCGGCAATATTATTTGAGAATGTAAAGGGGAGTCCTTTCAGAGCCTTGAGTAATATCTATGGAACATTTGATCGTACGGATTTCTTATTTAGGCATACCATAGAGAAGGTCAAAAAAGTAATCGAACTCAAAGCCGATCCTACACGATTTCTAAAAAATCCTCTAAAATATATTGGTGCACCATTCACGGCACTGAGCGCATTGCCAATGAAGAGTTGGGGGAAAGGAGCCGTAGAGTATGGACAAACCACCATTGATCAGTTGCCATTGGTCAAATCTTGGCCCATGGATGGTGGTGCTTTTGTAACGATGCCCCAGGTGCTCACATTGCCACCAGGAGAAACAAGTGCTATGAAGACCAACCTTGGTATGTACAGGATTCAGCTGACAGGAAATGAATACTCCACCAACAAAGAAATCGGATTGCATTATCAGTTGCATAGAGGAATAGGCAACCACCATACCTCTTACCTCAAATCAGAAGAAGATTTTCGATGCTCTGTTTTCGTAGGTGGACTGCCATCACATGCTTTTTCTGCTATTATGCCAATGCCTGAGGAAATAAGTGAATTGACTTTCGCAGGAATGCTTGGTGGCCGGCGATTCAGATATAGGTTTGATGATCAAAACCATTTTCTGTCTAGTGATGCTGATTTTGTAATTACCGGCCGGATACGTAAAGGCGAAAACAAACCAGAAGGGCCGTTTGGGGATCACTTAGGGTACTACAGTCTAGAGCATCCATTCCCAGTGATGGACGTAGATAGAGTATACCATAGAAAGGATGCGATCTGGCATTTTTCTGTTGTAGGTAGACCACCTATGGAGGATAGTAGCTTCGGATACCTTATTCATGAATTGGTCAAAGAGCTAGCTGGTGGAGAGTTTCCGGGTCTCAAAGAACTCAACGCAGTAGATGCTGCCGGGGTGCATCCGCTCTTGGTCGCGATAGGGAAAGAACGATATATGCCTTTCAGAGAGAAAGTGCCAGAAGAAATATTGACAATTGGAAATCGGATATTGGGCTCTGGTCAGACATCTCTTGCTAAGTTTTTATTTATCGCTGCCGATGAAGACGATCCATCACTTAACACCCATGATCTGGATCGATATTTTGATCATGTTCTAGCAAGAGTAGATTGGATGCGTGATCTCCATTTTCAAACCAAGACGACCATTGATACATTAGATTATTCAGGGTCGGGATGGAATAGTGGATCGAAGGTCATCATCGCTTGTAGAGGAGAGAGAAGGAGGGAGTTATCTGTAGAAAAGCCTACAAATTTGAGCATGCCGCCATTTGTGAAGGCGGCACGGATGGCTAGAGCGGGAGTACTTGCGCTCGCTGTAGATCAATGGAAAGACTACACGTCAGAGAAGATCAAGGTTGAAAACTTAGCGAGACAACTCGCTCAACAAAATTTGGAGGGAATAGCGATGATAGTGCTCACTGAAGATGCTGATTTTATAGGGCAGACGCTCAATAATTTTGTTTGGGTTACTTTCACCAGAGCCAACCCTTCTCATGACATATATGGTGTGGGGACAAAAGTAGAACATAAGCATTGGGGATGCGAAGGTCCATTAATTATTGATGCAAGAATAAAGACGCATCATGCTCCTGTATTAGAAAAAGACCCAAATATTATGGCACGTGTAGATAAGCACTTTAGTAAAGGCGGCGAATTGTACGGGGTTATATAGTTATGGATTAGGAATTTCTAGTGTTTCGTTGTAGTTGTATTCATACTGTTGAAGAGAGGTTCTCTGTTTAGGTAAAAAATAGCTTAAGATTATTACCGGGCCGTTCACTCGCAAGTGATAGAGTTAAGAATGCCAGGTTTCTAGTATCCTAATCTGTAGGTGGCGCCAAGCTGTAGTATATGCGTGTTTCCATATCCAAATTCACCAAATAATGCAAGCTGTGGTAAGATGAAATATCTAATTCCTGCAGAAGCGAAATATACAATCGTAGGCACGTCTACGTCAGTATTTAATTGATTGAGAATCGCACTTACTGCAGTTTCAGAGATTGTTTTTCTTCTATTGATGCTGTACCCAAGATACGTTGACGCATAGGTGTCAAGCTTTTCAAATCTATATACATGGAACGCAAGTTTTCCGCCAAATGTAAATACATTGCTTCTTTTTGTAATCGATCCACCATCGCAAATACAGTCTTCGGCACCAGGAATCGGAAAAGGAGAATTGCACTGTAGCGCACAAAGTGGATCATCAAGAATAGCAGTTATATCATCTAAGGTATAGTCAATTTGTGCATCTACTCTATAATAATTAAAAAACGCGCCAATTGATAATGCCTGAGTAAGTCCATATTCATAAGAGAGATTAAGGGATGGACTAGGACTTCCAGAGCCAGATCCACCTCTCACCAGATTAAATGCAAAATCAGTAGGATTTAGTAAGCCAATTCCAATGTTGAAATTTTGATCCCCTTGAGAATGGTATGCAACAGAATCCAACACTAGCTTTTGTGATCGAGCTTGTTGACTTAACATATCGGACATCAATGATGTAAAAATGAGTAGAAAAAAAGTAAATCTAAGTGGAAAAGTCTTAACCATAACTAATGCGTTTACGGTTGAGACGCACAATTCTGAAATAGACACATTGAGGTATGCTAGATTTAAATGTCGGCCAAAGTTCAATCAGTAACTTGGTCGCACAAACCGTCAACTATTGAAATTAGCCACCCAATACTAAAAACAAAATCTGAGCAAAAAGAATTTTCATTACAAGGGCAATTGGAAACATAACAGAATAGCCAATTAAAGGTACCTTGTTTTTACTCATTCCTGTTGCAAAATCAAGAATTGCAG
Organism: Herpochondria borealis; assembly: GCA_032274145.1. Lineage (NCBI taxonomy): Eukaryota > Rhodophyta > Florideophyceae > Ceramiales > Ceramiaceae > Herpochondria > Herpochondria borealis. The sequence goes on along the minus strand of JAVCKV010089651.1, from coordinate 51,864 downwards.
GTTGATTAGATAAAAATCCTAGGAGCAGAGAAAATGGTATTTTGAATAGCTTGTAACCAATTATAATACTTACAAAAGCGGATAACATACTCAATATTGCTCCACCCATAAATACCATAATCCAAAGCGGACTTTCTAGGGACTCTAGCACTTTGTTACCTGAACTTAGTCCGATTACTGCGAGCAAAAAGATAAGCCCCATCTGTCGTAAGGTTACATTTGCACCATAGGGTAGTGTCCAAACGATTGGCCCTGTCCTACGCAGCGCACCTAGTACCAGTCCGACAACTAGAGGGCCTCCTGCCATACCTAACTTAAATGTGGTACCTCCTGGAAGATTAACCTCAATACTGCCCAGTAAAAGACCCAATGCGATACCCAGACCAAACGAGAAGAGGTTCACCGAACTACTGTTGTAGTAAGAATCTCCAAACAACTTTGAAAGCCCTTTGAGGTCACTTCTTCGTGCTACGAACCGTATCCTGTCTCCCATTTCAAGAACAGTATTCGCTTTGGCTAACATGTCCATATCGCCTCTTCTGATTCGCGTTATGACTGCACTGTATTTTTCATTGAGATTGAGAGATGATACTGTTTTACCCACTACGCGATGATTACTTACGAAGATCCTCCGAACATCGTATTCTCGGCGATCATAGGATATATTATCCTCGGCAACAATACCAAAATGATCAATAGCTATTTGGAGATCGTCTTCTCCACCTATTACCATCAATAGATCATTTTCATGTAAAATTGTATCCCAATTGGCAAGCTTCACTTCTTTGTTTCTGCTGATTCTCCCAAATAGGATATCGATATCCATCTCGTTTGTAATGTCTCTTAATGTTCTATTTACGACCCTAGGATTGGTTATTCTAATTGACCTACTAGATAGCTCCTCGTCGATAGGGTAGCTCTTTCTCAACAGTTTTTTTTCTTGATGGTAGTCAATTTTGAAAACTCGTTCCATGATTTTTAGCATTAGCATAACACCCAAAACTCCCATAGGATAACTATATGTATAGCCGATTACTAGCGCATCTCTGATTCCTTTGTTGTCGATATCGCTACGCCGTTCTACTAGGTCTATAACTGATGCTAGCGCGGGAGTATTTGTACTTGATCCAGAGTAAATACCTGTGATGCTAGCTGCGTCAAAGTCAAAAAGGTGCCATAGCCCAACCGCAATGAGAGCTGTAGTGGTAAGCATAACCATAACAAAGCCAATATCTCTCGCACCATTATTTCTGAATGATTGAAAGAATGCTGGTCCTGAACTCAGACCTACTGAATAGACAAAAAATATTAATCCTAGTTGAAATATTATTTGGGGTACATTGAATGCTGGATTTATCGCTCCAAATGCCAATCCTACAAATAATACGGCAGATACACCCAAAGAGTTTCCTCGGATGTTAACTTTGCCTACGAAGTATCCGACGGCAGCTACAATAAATAGCAGTAGTAGTGGATTATTTGCTAATAGTTGATCCATACTGCAAAAGTAAGTATAACTGTCGTTACTCGGTAATTCTTAGCTAGATATAACGTAAGGCTGACAATAGGCAAAGGTGACATTATTTTGGATGCTAATCATGAGACAAAACAAGAGATGAAAAAAACGATAGAACTAAAGGTAGCTCCTGAGCGGATAGCAGATAGAAACTTCATAAGAAATGAAGCTGCAGTGTTAGCTAAAATTCCAATCAGTGAGGTGCGCGAAGTTGTAGTTGTACGCAGATCAATAGATGCTCGCAGTCGATATCCTGTGTATCGGTTAAGATGTGATGTGTGGAAAGACGAATTGCCTCCCGTAGAACCGTCGGAGATAGATGGCTTTACAAATGTATCCGCTCAGAAGGAGGTATATATCATCGGTGCTGGTCCCGCTGGATATTTTGCAGCCTTACGATTGATCAAAGAAGGATTGCGCCCTATCATATTAGAGCGAGGTAAGGATGTGCGGGCAAGACGGCGAGATCTAAAGGCGATACAACAAGAAGGAATTGTAAATCCACATTCTAATTATTGTTTTGGAGAAGGTGGAGCTGGGACATACTCTGACGGTAAACTTTACACCAGGTCCAAAAAGCGGGGAAAGATTATCGGAGTCTTACGCATGCTTGTAGACCATGGTGCTCAAGATGATATTTTGATAGATGCACACCCTCATATAGGTTCTAATAAGTTGCCGCAGATTGTCACAGAGCTCAGAAATACAATTGAGCGATTTGGAGGTGAAGTACGATTCGATACTTTTGTGACAGATATCAAGATCGTTGACAATAAGATTGTTGGTCTTACCGTCAATGAGAAAGACGAGATTAGTACGAATTCAGTAATATTAGCAACGGGACACTCTGCCAGAGATATCTATAAGTTACTCGATAGACATAATGTCTATATGGAGGCGAAACCGTTTGCGCTTGGCGTAAGGATTGAACATCCACAATCGCTCATCGATGAAATGCAATATAATCAGCGAGAACGGGAAGAAAATCTGCCCGCTTCTAGTTACGGAGTTGTGGCCCAAATTGATGATGTTGGTGTTTTTTCTTTTTGTATGTGTCCGGGAGGATTGATTGTCCCAGCGGCAACAGCACCAGGGGAATTGGTAGTAAATGGTATGAGTCTTAGTCGTCGGGATAGTCCATTTGCCAATAGTGGATTCGTAACAGCGATCAGTACTGAAGAACTGGCTAAGCATGGATATACAGGAGTGTTTGCAACGATGGATTTTCAAGCGGAAGTAGAACGGAGAATGTTTGAATCCGGGGATGGAACTCAAAAGGCACCAGCACAAAGAGTGTCCGATTTTATTGATAGAAAAGTTTCTCCAGTATTGAATCCTACGAGTTATATTCCAGGTATTTATTCAGCTGATATGAATGAGCTATTGCCTGATTTTGTAGCGGATCGACTACGAAGAGGAATAGTGGAAATAGACAAGAAAATGGCGGGTTATGATACCAATGATGCCAATATTGTAGGTGTTGAAAGCCGTACATCTTCTCCTATCAAAATCCCTAGGAATCGAGACACTATGATGCATGACCAGATCGAGGGATTATTCCCTTGCGGCGAAGGAGCCGGCTATGCTGGCGGTATTCTCTCCGCATGTATGGACGGCCAAAATGTTGCATCCGCTGTCGTTAAATGGGTAGATGCTTAGGATTTACAATTTATATGTTAGCCCTAGGCCAACTGTTGAAATTATTGAACCCTGTTTGAGATTTAGAGTCTCTGAAATGCCATGATTTTGGACTGACAGCCCAAGGTTGAGAGACAAGATAAGCTCTTCTGTGGCTGCATAAGTAATATGGGGCATAATCGTAAAGCTCAAAAAATTGTCAAACTGTCTATTCGTTGACTGATCATAATCTATGATCAAATCTCCTTTAGATCGTAATCGACCATTTTGAGATGTGACCATAGAGTACGATGCACCTACTGAAGAACCGATTCCAACTTTTCTAGCTAGTTGGAAATTGTAATTAAACCCGATTGGGACAGTAATTGTATTAAGGGTATTTGTGCGAGCTATTCTTCTTATTATTCTGACATTTCTTAAAATCTGATTTTCATCGAATTGCGTTGTATCTCTGGTAAGTACTACGTCGAGTCGACTTTTGTATTGGTTGTACTCGGCACCTCCATAAATTGCCAGACTTTCATTAATGTTGTACATGAACCTTAAGCCTATTCCATTACCACTTTGTTGGTTTGCCGTGGCATTGTTTGTTATCTCTGCAAAAACTTCTGATGTTTCAATATCTTGATAGGTAAGGTTAGTAGCATTGATGTTAGTGTAGGGAGTGACTGACCATCGATTCTTACCAGTACTTGATATAGGTTTTGTGAAGGTAGGAACCGGAATATCTAAGTTTGTATACTGCAATAAGAGGGACGACGTCGGCAACGATATTTCCAAAACTTCGACTATTTCTCTGATAGTGTTAGCGGCGTTATCCGCCATAATGTTTCTAGTAGTTATAAAATCTGAGGTTGCATCTAAATTGATGGGCGTAGTAGAGCGGTCAAGCGGGGGAACGAACGAAGTATTAGGTTGACTATCATTTAGTGTAGTTATCGTCTTAAGAGAATCAATTGTTTTTTTAGAGCGAATTGGAGTTGATTTTCGGTTATTATTGATTGTCTCTATGTTCTCCGAGTTACCGAAGTTTGCTCCAGTAGAACTGGATGCGAGGGTTGAAGTTGAGGAATTACTAACTGGAATTGCCTCGTCCAATAATGTATTTAGAGCATCTACAGTGCTAGAATTTAGTAAATTAGTGGGTTGGTTGCTAGCTGTTTCGTTATTTGTTGTGACAGCTGACTGATTTGTGATGTTAGTCTGAGCTGGGGCACTATCGTCTAAGTTCACTATACTGTTTGTTACTTGAGTAGTTGTCTTCGATAGAGATGATGCGGGTGCATTAGTAGATACTTGCGGCTGATCGTTCTGATTGCCCTGATCGTTAGAGTTCTCGCGATTTATATACATGAAAAGAACCAAAAGTAAAAAGAAAACTATCGCGACCAAACCTTTCCAGTTGAAATATACTGGCCTAGTTTTCTGAGCTGGAAGTGATTGCTGTATATTTTCCCATAACTGCATGCTATCAATACCGTCAAGGTCTGACGGGGCATTGTCAGTGCGATCCTGAGAAAATCTTTCCTTGTATAATTTTTCAAACCATTGCATATCTATAGTTTTATCTTTTCTTGTACTTATTAGCTTATCATCGTTTTTAGCTCTGTTCTATTTCCGATCCATTCTCTGGCTCTGGACATTCTTTTTCTGCTAAGTGATGTCTTGATGTTAAGCATTACTGATATCTCATCATGTGTATATCCATCTATGACGAATAGATTGAATACCTGATAATAGTCAGCTGGCATTTTCCTGAGTACGATCAACAGTTCATCATTTGTTAATCGCTGAAGTATATTTGGATTTATTGGAATCTGATACTCTGTAGCGGTGAGCTCTGTTTCGTTTCTGGCGATCTTCTTATTTACGTGTTGTAGACAAGTATTTATCAAGATGCGAGAGCTCCACGACTTGAATTTACCCTTACTCAGATCAAATTGATCAACGTGCGTAAAAATTTTGATAAATGTTTCTTGTAATGCATCACTTCTAGTACTGGAATCCTGTAGATATCGTTTTGCAATATTGTTAAAGTAAGGCAATAGGGTGGTATACACTAGCTTCTGTGCTTGTGCATCACCTTTCTTACATTTTGATATTGTTTTTATATCTATTTTCATAGTTAATTAGTGTTGGCGCATCTCATTTGAAATGCGCCAACAATTAATATGTTAGAAGCATTGACAATTGTCATTTAGCGTACTTTGCACGCCATTAGGGTTAGTACATGGATCACCTATATTAGCCTCTAGTTCCGGACAATCAAAGCCGTTGTTCGGTTGACATTCACACGCTAGATTTATGAAACCGACTAGGGAGTCTTGAGTTAAGCAGAACGCTTCAAAATTTAGTTGCAACTCAGGGCAGTCATAGTCGGTGATTACAATACAATCACAATTTTCTGAGACAGTCCCTAACTGATTCATATCAAAACAATTATCTCCAATGTTTAATTGCAGCTCGGGACAATCAAAATTACTGGATGCTTCACATTCACAATTTTGATTAATGAACCCATCAAGAGAATCTTGGGTGAAACAAAATTCTTCAAAGTTGACTTGCAATTCAGGACAGTCAAAATCGCTCTCCACAATACATTCACAATTTGCTGATACGGACCCTGCCATATTATTATTGATACAATCATCTCCTACATTTAACTGTAATTCTGGACAATCATAAAGTATGATACTGGGAGAACATTGACAGTTAGGATTTACGAATCCTACTACTGTGTCTTGTGTGATACATTGATCATTAATATTAAGCTGTAGTTCTGGACAGTCATAAACAACTGTATTTGGAGAACACTGACAGTTAGGATTCACAGACCCTACTATTGAGTCTTGAGTGATGCATTGATCATTTACATTAAGTTGTAATTCTGGGCAATCAAATTCAACACTGTCTATAATACACACACACAATTCGTCAACTATACCTGCGATGGAACCGATTACACATGAGTCTCCAAAGTCAGCCTCAAGTTCTTCACAATCAAAGATTATTATTGTGTCTGTGTCATCACTATCATCATCGTCAGAACAAGAGTAAGCGAAAGATATAATGGATAAAAAGCATAGAGCCATAAAAAATTTATTGATCTTCATATTTTTTCTTTTTGTTGTTATTGTATAAAAAAAACGCGTTACGTCAATAGTATACATTGAACAAGAAAAAGGTGACAGTTGTGTTGATCTTTTTTATTCTGGAGGCCGATGAATGGTTATTTTTTTGTGAAAATAGTAATTTCAAAATGGTGTAATCCCCGGATGATTCGCCGCACTCTATCAGGAATTCGCTATTGACGATAGCTGATCTAGTTCTGTACAACAAATCAAATTAATCTAACAAATTACTTGAACAACGACTCTACAAACGCTCTTTTGTTAAATATCTGCAGATGATCGATGCCTTCTCCAACGCCAATATATTTGATCGGAATCTTGAAGATATCACTAATAGCGAGTACGATTCCACCTTTAGCGGTACCATCAAGTTTTGTCAATGCGATAGCTGTGACATCAGCTGCTTCGGTAAACCTTTTGGCTTGTTCTATCGCATTTTGTCCAGTTGAGGCATCAAGTACTAGTAAGACTTCATGAGGTGCTCCTGGAAATTTTTTGTCAATTGATTTTTTTATTTTGGTCAACTCATCCATCAGATGCCGCTTCGTATGCAATCTACCTGCGGTATCTATAATTACGGCATCCAATTCCATATTCTGAGCGAACTGTACGGTTTCATATGAGACTGCCGCTGGATCTGTATTCATACCTTTCGAGTAGAAAAATACACCTGCACGCTTGGACCACACCTCTAGCTGATCCACTGCGGCAGCTCTGAATGTATCTGCAGCTCCAAGCACTAGTGATTTTCCTTTTTTAGAATACTGATGTGCAATTTTACCGATGGTCGTAGTCTTACCTACTCCATTGACTCCCACAACTAGCATGATGAATGGTTTATTATCGGTTGCAAACTCGTAATCTTCTGCATCTACAGTATCATTCTCTGTTAGGATGTTGATGATTTCCTCTTTGAGAATGTTGTTGAGATCGCTGGTGTTTATGTACTTATCCTTGGAGACTCTAGCTTCTAGTCTATTGATGATCTTGATGGTTGTATCGAGCCCCACGTCAGATGCAATTAATATCCCTTCGAGTTCATCTAGAAACTCCTCATCCACAGTAGATTTTCCAGCTACGGCTTTTGATATCTGAGAGAAGATACTTGATTTAGTTTTTTCTAATCCCTTATCTAGATCTTCTTCTTTTTCTTTTGTAAAAAACTTCTTAAAAAAACTCATAGTGATAATACTCTTTTATGATAAGGATTGCGTCTGCAAATATAGCTGATTTTAAATTGATTATTATGACTCACGTACTTAATTGTGAATCCACCATAAACTGCTTGTATGAAAACAGTAGTAGGTAGTTTTCAAAAAATAAAATAGTGAAGATAACAGGTAAAAAACTAATCACACATTAAAGCATCTTATACCATTTACGGTTGATAATTTCGCATTAGATTTAGGACTTCTCTAAAAGATAGTGAAGATTATGAACGGCAATGGTATTAAAGGTATTAGCTTATAGTATGGTCTATGGTGCAAACGCAGTCCAACTTTGCCGTTGATGCTGTTGAATATGTAATAGAGTAGCATTTACAAGATCAGATATCTGAAAGACACGCGAGGCTAGAATTATAAAACTTCTAGTAAACACCAAAAGGCCTCTCTAAATAGAGAAGCCTGTCAGGTATATTCTTTAAGTTAATGCTAGAGACTACTTGTTCTCAGCAAAGAATTCTTTCACTTTATCTTTGTGTATCATTACCTCTTTGTAAGAATACTTACCAGTAACTGGATTCTTTACACTTTTTATAACTTTTACCATATCTCTACCAGATCCAGCATTTGCAGCTCTTTGTCCAGTACGTGAATTCTTCGATACTTTAGCCATGATTATTTGATTTCTTTATGAAGAGTATACTTCTTTAAAATAGGATTGTACTTCTTTAGTTCCAATCTATCAGGAGTATTTTTTCTGTTCTTTTGAGTTACGTATCTAGACGTCCCTGGCATTCCAGTTGATTTGTGCTCAGTACACTCGAGTATGATCTGATTCCTGTTGCCTTTTGATTTCTTTGCCATTGCTTACTTATTTATATAATCTGTAGTGATGAATGATAACTAGAGTTTTACTCCTGTGTCAACACCTTTAGATTCTAATTTTTTCAAATATGCGAGAAGACCCAATTTATTGATTGTTCTCAATGCATGTGAAGATACTTTGATAGATACCCACTTATCCAATTCAGGGATATAAAATCTCTTCTTCTGGAGATTTGGTAAAAATCTTCTTTTTGTCTTTCTATTTGAGTGAGAGACATTGTTACCTGATATAGGTCTTTTTCCTGTTAGTTGACAAACTCTAGACATGCGTTTTATCTTTTAATTTTGTTACTTCGTGGTGACTCCGGGAGGATTCGAACCTCCAACCGCTTGATTCGTAGTCAAGTACTCTATCCAGTTGAGCTACGGGGCCAAATTTTAATCTGAATTTCCCTTTGGAATACACCTTAATTTTTCAATTCAGTGCGCAAAGATACATAAATATTCTATTCTACGAAGAAAAATTCAATATTGTATCAAAATAATTATCAGCACAATTATTCCCAGATAAGCTTTTGTGTCTTGATACTAGTACTGTTATATATAGAAATAAAGTATATGCCAGCTGGTGCTGATTCTAAATTTGTTTCAATAAGTTTTCTCCCAACGGTCGGAGGCGTGAATTCTTGATTTAAAATCGTCTTGCCAGATCTATCGGTAATCAATAGATTATACGGACTTTCATCAGGTGTCAAATAATTTATACTGAGTTGAGAGCCAACATATGAAATGTTCGTGATGTCTAGTTCTCCCTTAGGTGATGTTAGTTCTAGCTCTGTGCAAACGTCCTGTAGTTTTTCGATAGCATTGTAGATGTTTAGACGTCCACCCGTGGCAGTGATGCCGTCTAGCGTTGTATTTTCATCTACTCCAGCAAAAATAGCATCTCTGATCTCTATCACAGCTTGTCTTGGATTCGTTTTCGATAGGTCAGCAATCGCTTTGCAAGGTGCACTATACATGAGTGCGATTGTGCCGGCTACATGCGGAGTAGCTGCGGATGTTCCGCCAAAATTCTGATCATATCCTCCATCTATATCTAATGTTAATGTACCTCTTCCAGGTGCTCCGAGATCTATATTTACTGCGCCGTAGCCAGCCGAAGCGACTTTAGAGTCGTCGATATCGACGTTAGTAACGGCTATGAGGTATTCGCTTGGGCAGGTTGTGGGAATATCTCCTCCAGCATCTACATCAAAATTCTTATTGGTTGTTGCTCCACAAGATAGTACACCGACCTCAGCCATTGCGTCATACATGTCACACCATGACTTATATTGCGGTTCTGTGCCAAACTCTCCATCTATACCAGCGGAATAGTTACTGACGACTATAAATGCTCCTTTCTCTCCATTCGATGAGTTATATAGAGCCCGCATATCCACTACGTATTGGTAACCTGCGATAACTTCAGCTTGAGAATTGATACCGGTGATGGGTAGAATTTTTACATTCCAATTAACTCCACTAATACCCTCAGCATTGTCACCACTTGCACCTATGATACCTGATACGGCATTGCCATGATTGTCACTGTTGACAGTAATAACACCACTAACAGATCTTGTGTCCCAGCCTTGATAGTCGTCGATATATCCGTTGGAATCGTTATCTATCCCGTCGTTAGGTATTTCTTGGGAGTTTATAAATACTTGATCAATCAATTCTGGATGATTGATATCAAATGACTCATCTAAGACTGCTACTACGATTTCATTGCCATAAAAGTCTTGTCCCCCAGTTGTTATCTCCCAAGCATTTGGAGCGTCTATAAGTTCTAGTCCCCATTGCATATCATAATATTCATCGCTTGGGTCCAGTCTTTTTTTAGTTTTGTAATTGTATCCCCAGGACTGTACATTACGTGAAGTGGAAAGCTGATTTTCTAATCTTTGGTCTCTAGGCTCTGGAGATGAGACTAGCAATATCCCAAGATCTTTACTCAATATTCGATACTGCATGTCAGTTCTGTAATTCCGCTTCAGTTCTAGAATTTCAGCTTCCATATCTTGTGCGCCACTCATAATAATATATTCATTATCTATTACTTGAGTAGAGATTGATTGGATCAGGCAGAGAGCGAAGAAGAGTAGAAGAATTGTTTTTTTCATAAGTCGACTTATATCGGTTTCGGATTTGGTAATGTCACTACATTATTACACGCAAACAAATATATAACATTATTGTCACCATTGCTATTCTGGAATGTCGTTAAGGTTTACTAAGTCGGATATTTACTTTTACCTTTTGTCATAAGGAATGTAACGGAATGGTAGATATAGTGCCCTCAGTTGACTATATTGATAAACTATTGACAGCACTAAATTACATCGTCATCCTGGCAAAACATCTATTATCTGACAGCTAATAATTAAAAATAAATCCGAGCGATTCAACTATCTAAACCCCTTATGCCCTTTACAAATTCATGCGTGGTCTTTTCTATATCAGAACTGGCAGCTAGTGCCCTGATGAATGCGCTTCCTATTATTGCGCCATCTGCATATTGACAAGCCTTCTTGAATGTGTGATGATCATGGATCCCGAATCCTATCAGTCTAGGCGTGTCTAAGTTCATATCCATTATTCGATTGAAATAGGCTTGTTGTGCCTCAGAAATATCTCCCTTACTCCCAGTGATGCTTGTTTGGCTCACCATGTAGATGAACCCATTACTCAATTTGTCTGCTTGTCGTATTCGAGCTTGAGATGTCATCGGGGTAATTAGAAATGACATACTAATGTTGTACTTGTCGAACAACTCTTGATATTGTTCTTCATAGATATCCATCGGTAGATCTGGAATGATCATACCGTCTACTTTGCATTCTTGTGCAAGTTGTAGGAAATTCTCTACGCCAAATTGTAACAACTGGTTGAAGTATCCCATCATGATAATCGGAATATCATTTGTCTTTCTAGCTCCTCGGATACTATCAAAGAGAATCTTTAGGTTCAGGCCATTTCTCAGTGCATGTTCCGAGCTTTGCTGTATGGTCAGACCATCTGCCAGCGGATCGGAGTAGGGCATACCCAGTTCGATGAGATCAGCACCCGAATCTTGTAGACCTTTGATGATCGTACCGATACTATCGAGGGTAGGATAGCCTGCAGTAAAATAGACATTAAGCACGTCGCCTCTGCTTGCGAGGATAGTTTCTTTTATTTTATTCACAGGTCGTGTTTTTCTATATAGTCGATAAAGGTATTCAGGTCTTTGTCTCCTCTTCCGCTAAGACAGATTACAACAGTTTCTCCTTGCTGGATATCCATTCGGTCCAATATGGCTAGGGCATGCGCAGTTTCTAACGCAGGGATGATTCCTTCGTCTTTGGAGAGTTGCACAACAGCCTGCATTGCTTCATGATCTGTAGCTGCGTATACTTTTGCTCTTTTGCTTTGAATTAAGTGGGCATGCATGGGCCCTATGCCAGGGTAATCCAATCCTGCAGAGAGTGAATATGGCTCTACAATTTGTCCGTCTGCAGTTTGCATGAGTAGCGTCATACAGCCATGGATGACACCTTTAGTTCCTAATATGCTGGTCGCAGCGGATTCTCCACTATCTATACCGAGACCCGCTGCTTCTGCGAGGATTAATTTTACTCGATCATCATGAAGATAATGGTAGAATGCTCCTGCTGCATTGCTGCCTCCTCCTACGCAAGCCACTACATAGTCAGGATAATTGCGTCCTGTTTTTTCTTCTAATTGCCACTTGATCTCTTCGCTGATTATGCTTTGGAATCGTGTCACCATATCAGGATACGGATGAGGTCCGATAGCTGACCCTATGATATAGTGTGTGTCATCTGCGTTGTTGATCCAGTCCCTTATGGCTTCATTTGTTGCATCTTTGAGGGTCTTACTTCCACTTTCTGCAGGCACTACCGTTGCGCCAAGCATTTTCATGCGAGCTACATTTGGTGCTTGTCTGACAATATCTACAGCTCCCATATACACGACACATTCTAGGCCCATCAGAGCGCACACTGTTGCGGTGGCTACTCCGTGTTGTCCCGCACCGGTCTCTGCAATGATTCTTTTTTTGTTCAGTCGTTTAGCGAGTAGAATTTGACCGATCGTATTGTTGATCTTGTGTGCTCCCGTATGATTAAGGTCTTCGCGTTTGAGGTAAACCTTAGCATCAAATTGCGCGGATAACGTTTTTGCCAGGTACAGCGGTGATGGTCTACCTACGTAATCTCTGAGCAAGTTATCAAATTCTTCGATAAACGCTGGTTCCGAAATGATATCCACGTACTTCTGACGCAGTTCTTCGACATTTGCATATAGCATCTCTGGGATGTAAGCACCACCAAATTCTCCGTAGAATCCTCGGTCTGAAGGGTTGTATTTGTCAGTATTTCCTGTCATAGGAGGGTAGTTTTGAATTAAGAATTATACCACTTACGTTCATAAATTTCACTAGTTTTTTAGATAATCCTACATATATCTTCGTTTAACCCGCGATAATTGTCGGGGGGCACGATAGCTAATGCTATTCTTGCGTTTTTCGCCATGATCTATTTTATCTAATTCTAAAAATAATGCGAAATCATAAAACGTAATTGCTTTTAAACGATCGAATTGTAGTTTTGAATAGAATATCAGAACATAGCGAATTATCTAAAAGCGAAGTGCCTAAAAAGCTAGAAGCAAACTGCACCAAATATCTGAAAGCAAAGCGATCTAGATGTCTATCCTTCCACTTCTATCCACAAAATTAGAGTTCGCTTGCTGAGTACCCATCACTAATATCTCTTCGATATTGACGTGTTTTTTTCTTGTTGCTATAAATAAGATGGTCTCAGCAACATCCTTACTGCTCAGTGGCGTGAAATCTGAATATATATTAGCCCTTTTCATATCTCCATCAAACCGTACTGCGGCGAATTCTGTTTCCTCTACCATTCCCGGGGAGACTTGGCTGACTCTGATGCCGTGTTTAAAAAGGTCTAGCCGGATAGATTTTGTCAATGCGCCTACTGCAAACTTTGTCGCACTATATACATTGCCATTCGGATAGACATCGTGGCCTGCTGTACTGCAGATATTGATAATATGTCCTTTTTTGGCCTTCACCATTCCAGGAGATACTAATCTTGTGATGTACAATAGACCTTTTATATTGGTATCTATCATCTGATCCCAGTTCTCTTTTTTTCCTTTATGAATTGGCGAAAATCCCTTGGCTAGGCCAGCGTTGTTGATTAAGATATCAACTTTTTTCCATTCTGCATCAAGAGTATTCCAAGCCTTTTTTGTTTGTTCTGCATCTCGAATGTCGAAATTCAGAGTTTTTACACGCACAGCATATTTTCTTATGAACTTTTGCTTTAGTTGATCTAGCTTTTCTGATCTACGTCCAGTGATAATCATATTGTAGCCCCTTTTTGCAAAGAGGGTAGCGGTTGCCTTGCCTATGCCAGATGTAGCACCTGTGATGAGTACTGTCTTCGAAAGTGAGTTTGAATTTAGTTTCATTGTTATATGGTTTTTATCAAATGAGGCCGCTTAAGATTCAGATCTCATTTCTTTGATAATTTTATTAAAGTTGTTCTGAAAGTCCTTATAGTCAGGGGTTGCAGGTCCAGCAAATCCAGTATGTACTTTTCGAATCTTGTTTTGTTTGTCGACAAAAATAAGAGTAGGATAAGATAATACTTTAGAAATTTGCGGAAATTTTTCAGAGGTTGCCGTCTTATTTGCATATCCCCCATATAATACTGTAAACGGAAGGTCGAGTTTATCTTTGTATCGTTGCAACATTGCGATCGCTTTATTGGCATCTTTGTATCGTTCAAATCCAACTTCTATGACTTCGATGTCATCTGACGGATTTTCTTTTAAGTACGCTTTGAGAAATACTGCTTCGTCTTTACAGTTAGGACACCATGTTCCTGTGATTTTTACCAGTTTGATTTTATTGGCAAATTTATCATCAGAGAGGGATGTTGGATTTCCTGCTAGGTCCGGAAATGTAAAATCAAATGGTTGGTCACCAATCGTCGAAGTTGTGAGATCAAATGCGTCTTTTAATATTACGTCATCATCTCTCATTCCTGACCATGTGGAAGTATAGTGTTTGCCTGATCTAAATGAACCGATGATATTGTTATCATCCACAATTTTTCCTTCAAACAAGAAAGCATGAGCTGCATCGAACGTCGACAAGTAGAATTTATTTCCCTGGACTGTACCTTCTAGGTATCTATAATCGCCTGTTTCTGTCAAGAATGTCCCCGTAAGTTGATTTCCCGTTTGTACAAATTCTCCAATGGCAGGATATTCATCATCCGTATCTACCTCAAATTTTACTGCCCACCTTCCTTGTAGATTTGAGATTGGAGTCTTTTTTAAAGTAGTGAATCTATGGTCTTTACCGTGGTAAGCTTTGAAGGGAATCGTATAGCCATCTTTGTAGTTAACATGCCAGTATCCTTCCATCATGTCATCTTCGTATATAGCACTAAGATATGTGTCGAAATCTTTGAAATGCACCTCGATGGTGTCTTTAGCAGTTGCTTTGTCTCTTCCGTAGATCATGTCTGAAACTACGATGCGCTCCTCTGCATTATGGATGATGATGTCAAATTCTTCTGCAGAGGTATATACGACCTCAAAGTTGAAGGGCAATTCACCAGAAAAGTCTGTTCGCTCTACGAATTCTTCACCTTGCTTCTGGACTACGGGTTTCTTATCTACGATCATTACTCCACGCCAAATCCCTGGAGGAAGCTTTGTGAAAGCCACATTTGAAGGCTCTACACAAGAGGATAGACAGATTGCTAGCATTATATATCCGAGTATATATTTCATGTTCTAAATTTATGATATTGCGTTTGCACGTTAAATAGTGGATGCAAGATAGAAATCGATATTGCTATTGAGAAACAAAGTGATTGTATATATGGTTGTCTCTCGTATTTAGATTTTTTTATAAAAATTGATACGTTCAACAAGCACTTCTACTTGACGATTAAGGTCAGTACGGATTAAGCGCTCTTATGTGGATCATTGATTTTGACAATTTTCATTTTCGGCAAAACATAAATGTTTGGACAACTGTTCGGTATCCATGCAGAGAGCAATCGTAATCGGGGCAGGAATAGGAGGGATAGCGACCAGCATTAGGCTTGCTCATAAAGGATTTGAAGTGCATGTGTACGAATCCAATAGCTATCCTGGAGGTAAGTTGACCTCCTTCAATTTGGGTGGGTTTAGATTTGATGCGGGGCCTTCATTGTTTACATTGCCTGGGCTTGTTTCAGAGTTATTTGAACTCTGCGGGGAATCGCCGCAAGACCATTTTAGCTTTTCTAGGCAAGATACCATTTGCAATTATTTTTGGGAGGATGGGACCGTTTATCAGATGCCTGCAGATGAGACGGAGATTACTAATAGTATTGTAGAGCGGTTTGGTGAGCGGCGAACCTCCGTAATCGATTATCTTCAATCTTCAAGAAAAAAGTATGAGCTAACTAGTTCTATTTTCTTAGAAAAATCCCTTCACAAAGTAAGTACTTATCTCAATTGGCAGACAGCAAAAGCTATGATCAATAGCGCCTCGTTAGGAATATCAAAGTCGTTGCACAATCACAATAAGCAGAGTTTTTCTAATCCTAAGGTTGTACAGCTGTTTGACAGATATGCTACTTATAATGGTTCTACACCGTATAAAACTCCTGCCATCATGTCCATGATTCCACATTTAGAAATGAGTCTTGGAACATACTTTCCAGAAGGTGGTATGCAGTCAATTACAGATAGTCTTGTAAAGCTTGCAGAACGACAAGGAGTATTATTTCATTATAATAAACAGGTGGATAAGATTGAAATAGCGAATGGACAAGCGTCGGGCGTCTGGATTGACAGTCATCGGGTAAGTTCTGACATCGTCGTATCGAATATGGACATATTTTCTACTTATGAGAGACTTCTTCCAAATGAAAAAAAGCCGATTAGAACACTTAGCCAAGAACGGTCGAGTTCTGCGCTCATTTTTTACTGGGGGATAGAAGGTGTGTTTGATCAACTATCCCTACATAATATTCTATTTAGCGATAAATATAGAGAGGAGTTTACTGCGATATTTGATAACGAAACCATACATTATGATCCGACAGTGTATATCAATATATCAAGCAAATGCAATGCTAGTGATGCACCTGCTGGTATGGAGAATTGGTTTGTGATGATCAATACTCCTGGCGATTCAGGACAAGATTGGGACGAGCTGATCTCGCAATCAAAACAGAATATTATATCCAAGATTAGTCGCGTAATGGGTATAGACATTCTACCGTTGATCAAGACAGAGTCGATTTTAGATCCTCGATTAATAGCATCTCGTACGATGTCTCATCAAGGTTCGCTCTATGGCACTGCAAGCAATAGCAAATTTTCGGCCTTTCTACGGCACCCAAATTTCAGTAGAGCTATTGATGGCTTATATTTCGTTGGTGGCTCTGTTCATCCTGGTGGTGGCATACCGCTCTGCCTCAATTCTGCAAAAATAGTCGCAAATTTGATAAATAAGTAGACCTCTTATCCTTTTAGACGATGGGATGAAGTAGCATGCAGGGAGTGGAGTTGTGTTGAATAGAGCAACGGTAAAGTGACTTCACACGCTTTTGTACCTAATGTTGCATTGGGTAGGAGCACATATACAAACAATTGACAAACTAGAAAATATACAATAGTAATTATGATAGATAATGGAGCGGTACAGGTTGGTTTTGAGATGATTTCAGATTCATTACCTATTGCTTGTGGAAAAACATGTTTTTAGCATGAAGTCAGGAGGTTACGTAAGAATGTGCGAACCACTTTTGTTTTGACTAGCATTGATTACGTGCTCGATATCCCGCTTTTAGGCACCTCATTTTCTTTCTGTGTCACTATTGATTTCATTATTCACCCTCTGTATTTGGCATAGAATCTCTTTTTTGATCATTTAGGACTTATAATTCCCAATTTATTAAACATGCTTCTATTTTTTTGGTTGACATATTACTGAGTAGTGTTCGTGCTTTATAAAGTGATACTACTGAGCATACAGATAACAAATACAACAGTACACCAATAGTTACATGACAGAAGTTCACAAGTATATTCACAAGCAAATCACATCTAAGGTTTTTCCTAAGGTGATCAGTTTTCAGGTAGAGACGCTGTCCATCGGATTGATGTGGCTTTTCACATGTTCCGCTCTAGTTGGTATCGGAATGGGTTTTGCAGATTGGTTTATCCCTAAAACACCTATCAATTTATTGTTGGGATTCTTACTGTTGTTAATCAACGTTCCTTTTGGAGGGAGCAAAGGGCAGTTGGCTTTTATGTTTTCATTTTTTGTTGGTATGGCCGTCGAAATTGCTGGAGTAGCGACTGGGGATATATTTGGGTCATACTATTATGGCAATAATATGGGCTTTAAAGCTTGGGGAGTACCTTTGATGATCGGTATCTACTGGGCCATCTTAGTCGTCGTTACCTCGCAAATTGCAAGAAGAGTTTTTTCTAAGGTATGGGCCATAGTAATAGCTGGTGCTTTATTGATGGTTGGTCTGGATTTTTTGATGGAGCAAGTCGCTAGTACGTATGATTTTTGGCATTTTGAGGGCGGGTTTGCTCATCTTCAAAATTACATTGCATGGTTTGTTATTTCTGCGGTATTACAGATTGTTTGTTATTATTCATCACCAAAAGGTGGTTATAGATTTGCTCTACATCTTTATCTGAATCAGATTGTATTTTTCTTATTGTCAATCTTACTTCTACAATTATGACCTCTGTCGATCAGGTGGATTCGTGTATAGGCTGTGGGGCAACTGAAGTGGTAGATTACAAGATTACTAAAACCATGATGGCTCCCCAGACTGAGGATTGGCAGTTTCAACGATGCGGTTCTTGCGGATTAGTCTTTCTTAATCCTAGAGTAGCCATATCTGATCTTCCTTTGTATTACACTGACTATTATCTGCCGTATCGAGGACCAGAAGCTTGGGGGAGGTATGCTAGACTTGTTGCCTGGGATCTTAAGAAAATTGATAAATCAAGAGTCAAGACGGTTCAGCGCTATCTCTCAAGAGAAGCAAGTGATATAAAGAAAACGATCTTGGACATTGGGTGCGGTAGGCCTTCGTTTTTAGCGGAAGCAAGAGCAGAGATGGAGGTCAATGCTATAGGTGTTGATTTTACAGATCATGGATGGCGAGGAGAAGAAGATAGATATGAGGATATATCATTGGTGGTTTCTGACCCCAAGGCATATCAGGATGATGTTATGGCGGATATCATTACCATGTGGCATTATCTAGAGCATGATTATGCACCTGTTGATACACTTAATCAATTATTAGCAAGTAGTCATGCCGAAACCAAACTGATTATAGAAGTTCCAAATCATGCAAGTACTACTAGAAGAAAATACAAACAACTCTGGTCAGGCTATCATACTCCTAGACATACCGCACTTTATGATCCGACAAACATCTCCACTATGCTCAATAGAGCGGGGTGGGAAGTCGTAGACAGGTACACGTATGGCACTCTAGATCCTTATACGCTTGATTGGATGAGTAGGATGGAAAAAGCTAAAATAGACTGGTCTCTCTCTATGGAACCATATTTTAAGTCATTTGTTATCGGAAAAATATTGAGGCCTTACTACTACTTTCATCGTTGGAGATCACATGGGTTCATGACTGTAATAGCCAAGCCGATTAGATAAGACCATCTAGATGTTACTTTCAATGTAGTGCACCAGACGGTGCAACCCATCTCTATCGATCAATTTTAGGAATCAAAAGATAGAAGATATTACCTTTAGCAACTTCTCGTGCATAACATCGGTATAGTCTAAATGTGTCACAAATCTAACAGTCTGCGGCCCAAAGGCTGATGCTAGGATTCCTTTTGTTTTTAGCATCTCAAGAAAACGATCAGCCATCATGTCACCAGCTAGGTCAAAGATTACAATGTTTGTTTTGACTGGCCTGACCGATGCGATATAACGCTGAGAAGCTAGTAAATTTCCGATTTCTTTCGCTCTGTCGTTGTCAATTTTTAGTCGTTGGACGTTATTCATGAGCGCATACTTACAAGCTGCAGCGAGATATCCTGCTTGTCTCATGCCTCCACCCATTACTTTTCTGTATCGGCGCGCTTGAGTAATCATTTTTTTTGTCCCGATAAGCAATGAGCCCACAGGAGCACCGAGACCTTTGGATATACAGATGGAAATGGAATCAAAGTATTTTCCTACTTCTTGTGTTGCCTCACCTGTTTCTACCAATACATTAAATAATCTCGCTCCGTCTAAATGTAAAGTCAAGCCTCGTTCCTTGCAAAGTAACGTTATTGGGGCTATCTCATCGAGTGTGTAGTAGCTTCCTCCTCCCTTATTGCAAGAGTTCTCGAGGACGACTAGGCGACTGATCGGCAACCAATCATAGACAGGTTTTATGGCAGACGCTATCTGGTTGGCGGTGATTTTTCCATTTTTTCCTTGGATTAGATTGACAGCCACGCCACTGTTAAATGCATATCCGCCCGTCTCATATTGGTAGACATGAGAATAGTGATCGCAAATCATTTCGTCTAGCGGTTGCGTATGACACTTGATAGCGATCTGATTGGTCATAGTCCCTGACGGGCAATAAAGGGCGGCTTCCATACCAAACATCTCGGCTGCATAAGATTGCAGATCATTGATAGATGGATCATCCCCAAATACATCGTCGCCCACTTCGGCTTGCATCATATACTGCTTCATGGCTTCAGAAGGACGGGTCACAGTGTCACTTATTAAGTTGATCATCTATTTTAGTATTTTGAAAAATAAAGATAGAAATGTTTGTAGAAAGTCCCTTGTTTGTATCGGTTTCTAATTTGCATTTCGTAAAGCCCAAAAATAATCTTGTTACTAGCGAGCTAAAAAAGGCAGTAGTCAAGGTGAAATTTAGTTTTTAACTAGCTTAATGTAAAAAGTACACTAATAATTTTTGATCCACTAATGATTATGCTAGCTTTGTTGCATCCTGTTTCTATGTTATGTAGTAGCGACAGATTGTAAGCGGATCTTCTGAGTTTTATTATCAAAGTTTCTGTTTAGTTCAGATAATTACTAACTATTACACATTAGCATAAGCTCAATGTTTAAACATTTCTTAGTAGGGGAGAGAGTCCCTTCAGAAGAAGACAACAAAATTATGCCGTTCAGAAATTCATTTTTTAAGTCAGCCTTTTCAGTCGATAATGTAATTTTCGGCCTCCAAGATTCTAAGCTAAAAGTATTATTGATCAAAAGATCCGAAGTGCCCTTCATCGGAGAATGGGCCTTGCCAGGTGATCTTGTGAAGCCAGATGAGAATCTAAGAGATGCTCCAAAACGTATCCTTCACGAGCTTACAGGTTTAGTAGATGTTTACTTAGAGCAGGTGCATACTTTTGGTAAGGTAGATAGGCACCCATTAGGTCGTGTTATCACAGTCGCTTATTATTCCCTAGTTAATATCAATCAAGTCAAACCTCGTGCATCGTCGATCGCTTCTAAAGTGAAGTGGGTTGACGTATTTGACATCGAAGCGTTGCCATTCGATCATTCCGAGATATTAGCAAAATGTATCAGAAGATTGCAAAATAGTGTTAGAGTGATGCCAATAGGTTTCGAGCTGCTGCCCAACAAGTTTACCCTGTCCGACGTGCAAGATTTGTACGAAGCGGTACTGAACAAAAAGTTAGACAAGCGGAATTTTAGAAAGAAATTCTTAGCGATGGGAATCTTAGTAGACGTCAAAGAATACCAAACAGGAGTTGCACACAGACCAGCAAAGCTCTACAGCTTCGAGACAGAAACCTACGAAACATTTAAGTCCAAAGGGTTTAATTTTGAGATATAAACTATTTAATACCGATTTGATTTTACAACGCGGTATAAATAAGTTGAATTATTTTCTGGTTAGACCAAAAGTATAATCGCTGCAAAGCCATAGCTAGGGCACTACTTTATTTCGAAAATTAGTATGGAAGAAACAGATCTTATGCGGCGTTGCACAGATTTTTTTCCAATGCAGCATGATTTGTACTCAGCCATTCTGTTTTGCAGCTTCTATCATGTCTAGTTCTTCTATCATCTTAGATACCTCCTCGGCTTCGGCATTGAGCGCGTCACTTGCAGTTCTATCTGTTTTTGAAAGTTCGTAAGCTTGCACTTTCAATTTTTTGTATCTCTCATCGAGTTTATCTCTATCTGATTTTTTCTTAAATAACCATCCGAACATGTGTCTTATTTTTTGCGTGTTATGTTATATAGTTTAATTAGAAATACAAACATTATGATAGTCCGATGGTTCTAAAAAGTTCGTTCTGATTTATAGAATACTGTCTTGGCGCACCATAGGGATTTCGTTCTTTGCAAAAAAATCAGTGAATATCTTTTTGAATGATAAGCCCAATATGACTTTACTTTACTACTTTTGCACCACGAAGCGATTTAAGAACTTAGGTATATGCTATGTAAGTGATTAGAGTACAACTCGATAGCTGTCAACGAAAAATGAAATTTCATTTGTACAGACGTTGTGGTGGGAATTAAATTTCACAAAAAATGTGCTTTAATAAGTTGCGTAGGAATTAATATGATTTCTAAAATCTCTTCAATATTATAAAATCATATAAAATAAAAAGATAATGGCTGGAACAAGAACATTTACAATGATCAAACCAGATGCTGTAAAAAACGGACACATCGGTGCTATCCTCAATCAAATCAACGGAGCTGGCTTCAAGATTGTAGCTATGAAGTACACTAAGCTATCTGCTGAGAAAGCAGGTGAGTTCTATGCAGTACATAGCGAAAGACCTTTCTACGGAGAATTAGTAGAGTTCATGTCTTCTGGACCAATAGTAGCGGCTGTCTTAGAAAAAGAGAATGCTGTAGAGGATTTCAGAAAATTGATCGGAGCTACAAATCCATCAGAAGCTGCAGAAGGGACAATCAGAGCGAACTATGCAACGTCTATCGGAGAGAATGCGGTACACGGATCAGATAGTGACGAAAATGCACAGATCGAAGGGAGTTTTCACTTCGCAGGAACAGAGATGTTTTCATAGGTAGCAAAGTAATAAAGGGCAAAAAATATAAATGCGCTCACCGTGATGGTTGAGCGCATTTTTTCGTTTAAGAAGTAGATCATTTGTTAGTAGGGCGAGTAATCACATTTGTGCACCAGATCAATTTATTGAGAAGGATATGATTTTGAAATAATGTTTTAATCCGATTACTATTGAATCACAAGTGCGAGTTTTGTGGGTTTAGGAAAATAGGTTTCTGATTGCGTAAAGAAATCATCCCTGCCTAGAATTTTTGGTTCTTTTTTAACAATGAAAAAAGAACATATCGAGGTATAGCAGCAACTAACCAACTAACCAACTAACCAACTAACCAACTAACCAACTAACCAACTAAACATCTAATCATGACTCTTTGACCTTCAGTATTAATTTTCCTTTTTTATCCCCCGAAAATAAACGTTCGAAAGTTGGATAAAAATTTTCGATACCGTCATAGATGTCTTCTTTGCTTTTGAGCTTGCCTTTCATCATCCATTTGCCCATTTGTTGCGCGGCTGTTCCGTAATCTTTGGCATAGTCCATTACAACCATTCCTTGCATGGTTGCTCTTTTGACCAGTAGATTGAGGTAGTTTGAGGGGCCTTTTATGGCTGTTGTGTTGTTATACTGAGATATTGCTCCGCATATGACTACTCTTGCATGCATTCTTAATCTAGCCAATGCAGCGTCCAGTATTTCTCCGCCTACGTTGTCAAAGTATACGTCGATTCCTTTGGGGCAATGTTGCTTGATCCCTGTTTTTACCGATTCGTTTTTGTAATCTATTGCGCCATCGAAACCGAGTTCGTTGACTAGATAATCACACTTTTCTTTTCCTCCGGCAATTCCAATTACTGTGCAACCTTTGATTTTTGCAATTTGTCCCACTACGCTGCCTACTGCACCTGCGGCACCCGATACGAGCACAACATCTCCTTCTTTGATTTTCCCGACTTCTAATATGCCGAAGTATGCTGTCATTCCCGGCATACCTAATGTCCCGATATAGGTAGGCATAGGAGCCAGTCGCGTATCTACAGGGTAGTATCCCTCTCCAGAAGTAACGATGTATTGTTGCACGCCTCCCCATCCCGTAAGTACGTCACCTTCTTTATATTTTGGATGGCCATTAGATTTGATCACAGTTCCTATGGATCCTGCGCGCATCACATCGTCGATCGCAACAGGTGGTATGTAAGACGGACTATCGTTCATCCAGCCGCGCATCGCAGGGTCTAGTGAGATGTATGAGTTCTGTATTAAAACTTGCCCTTCTAATAATTCTGGTATATCTGATGATACGAGATCCCATGTGTCTTGAGTGGGCATTCCTGTAGGTCTTTTTCTGAGTATTACTTGTTTATTTTTCATGGATCTTATTTTTGTTAGAGTGAAAGTCCACCATCGAGCGTGATGGTTTGTCCTGTGATGTATGTTGTTTTATCCGAAGCCAGCCAGATGACCGCTTCAGCTATTTCTGATGGATTTCCGAATCTTCCCATCGGGGTAAACATCAGGATTTTCTTATCAATACCTGGACTAGAGGCTACTGCATCATCTAGCATTGGAGTCTGTGTGTAAGAGGGACAGACTGCATTGATTCGGATATTCTTTGAGGCGTACTCGATCGCGGCAGATTTAGTCATGCCCACCACTGCAAATTTACTAGCGGTGTAGGCTAGGTTATAACCTGAAGCTTTGAGGCCAGCAAGAGATGCTATGTTGACGATATTTCCGTGGCCTTGTTTTTCCATAATGCCCAGTGCGGCTCGCAAGCAGTAGAATACGCCAGTTTGATTGATTGAGATTACATTATCCCAATCCTCGAAGGTATGTTCTGCTGTTTTTGTCCGGACTTTATTCATGATACCGGCATTATTAACTAGGACATCAATTTTTCCATATTTCTCTATGGTTGAGGACATTAGATTCGATACGTCATCATAGTTTGTCACATCAGTTTTGATAGTAAAGTGCTTGCCTCCGAAAGCATCGAGTTGTTTTTTGACAGTTTCTGCAGTATCTAGATCGATGTCTGAGACGACGACCGATGCACCCTGAGATGCGAATAGTGCTGCCGTCGAAGCACCGATTCCAGATCCTGCACCCGTGACAATTGCTACTTTATTTTCAAAGTTCATTTCTTAATTTTTATGGTTGATGAATCAAAATAGCTTTTCGATTCGATTCTTCTGTATTGCTTGGTGGGCCATCATGCACAAGAATTGACAAGATTTATCCAAATTTTTGAATTTTTCATTTGTTGTCATTCCCTTGGCATAGCGATAGTAGATCTGTTGAGCGATTACCGCTATTTTGAACAATCCATAGACGTAATAGAAAGTCAGATGATCAATCTGTAAACCACTTTTTTGAGCATACTGTTCAGCTATTTGTAGCCTTGATGGGTTGCCCTCTAGAATAGTAGGAGAAGGGAGCCCTTGCAAAATCGGTGGTGGGTCGTCAGCCGTAGTCCAGTAGGCTAGTGAGGTCCCAAGGTCCATCAGTGGATCTCCAAGGGTACACATTTCCCAGTCGAGTATAGCATTGATGTTGGTCCATGAGTCGTCTTGGAACACCACATTGTCATACTTGAAGTCATTGTGTATTATTGTGTGTTTAACTTCTTGAGGTTGATTGTCTTGCATCCAATTCATGACTTTGATTGCTTCTGGTATTTCGCTTGTTTTTGCTTTTAGATATCTAGTGGACCATCCAACTACTTGTCGCTCGATATACTTTTGCGGGCGACCGAGTTGCCCCAGACCGATAGCTTCATAATCAATCTGATGCAGTTCTGTAAGTGTGTCTAGCCATGTGGAGGATATTTGTGCAAAATCAGCTGCAGTAAGTTGTAGTCTTTTTGCTTCAGGTAATGTTATGATATGACCTTCTATACGCTCCATAAGATAGAATGGCCTACCTAGAATGGAATCATCTTCCGAAAATGAAAATGGCTTTGGTGCTTTTGTAAATGCTTGTTGGAGTCCTGATAGGACTTTATATTCTCTCCCCATGTCATGCCCATGTTTTACCGCTCCTTTGGGTGGCAATCTTAGGACAAATTTTCTGGAGTCGGTAATGATCTCGTAGGTGAGATTCGAATACCCATTGGAGAATTGGTTAACTTCAAGTATACTTTGACCATTTTTTACTAGACCATTTTCTGCCATAAAAATACTTAAGCGCTCTAATGCTATTTCTTCACCTTTTATGACATTTTGTTTGATCATCTTTGTAATTTACATTTGTAATGAGCTCTGGAACCTACTTTTTGTACTAATTGGGGAATCACAGTTCGTCTCAGGGAAATCATGAATATTGAATTCTTGAAAACCATCCTCAAAGTAGATATTTAAACTCTAAGTATATAAAAATAAGAGGGCTAATTTCAAAAAGTAATCTGTCAAAAGCGGTCGAAGACTTCGCCGTGCTTTTGTGACGAATGCAAGTAGTAAATTAGTATTTTAGGCATAAAAAATAAATAAAATGGAAAATAGAATCTTACCAAAATTTGACTTGACTGGCAAAGTTGCTATCGTGACGGGTGCCTCCAAAGGTATAGGAGAGAGTATCGCCCGTGGATTAGCGGAAGCGGGAGCCAAAGTGGTTGTCAGTAGTAGAAAACAGGATGCTGTGGATGAAGTGGCTAATGGATACCTAGCTGATGGATTACAAGCCATAGGAATAGCTTGCAATGTAGGTAGTGAAGGTGATGTGAATAATTTGGTAAAGGCAACAATAGAAAAATATGGAGGTGTTGATATTTTGGTTAATAATGCCGCTACAAACCCAGTTTTTGGAAGTCTTGTAGATGCTGAATCACAAGCATTTGATAAAATTATGAATGTAAATGTTAGGGGATGCATGTTGTTGGGAAATCTATGTCATGCTTCCATGAAATCTCGTGGAGGGGGATCGATTATTAATATAGCTTCTGTAGAAGGAATCAAGCCGTCGAATGGCCTCGGTATGTATAGTATAAGCAAGGCTGCACTAATCATGCTTACCAAGTCTCAAGCCAAAGAATGGGGGGTAGACCAGATTCGAAGTAATGCCATTTGTCCTGGGTTGATTCAGACAAAATTTAGCTCCGCAATTTGGTCCAATGACCATATGCTTTCTTCCTTTGAGAAAGCACTACCTCTGAAACGAATTGCTCAGCCCGACGAAATTGCAGGAATGGCGGTTTTTCTTGCTTCTCCAGCTGCGAGTTATACCACAGGCGGCGCTTTTACAGCTGACGGAGGTTATCTGTTAGCTGGAATGTAATGTTTCTGATCTGTACAAAATATTCACTGAGAATTCAAAAAAGAATCCTCGGTACAAAAACACAATACTATATCATATGAATTTTGAATATTCTGAGAAATCTATCGCGTTACAAAAGAAAGTAGATGCATTTATGCAAGCCCATATATTTCCATTAGAAGTTGCTCATCGCGAGTTTACCACAGATAATCTATGGGAGCATTTTCCACCACAAGAGGAACTGAAATCCAAAGCTCGCGAGGCTGGATTATGGAACCTATTCTTACCGAAGAACTATGGAGAAGATAGCCCCGGATTGACGAATCTCGAGTATGCACCACTAGCGGAATTGATGGGTCGTATGTTATGGTCTTCTCAAGTTTTCAATTGTTCTGCGCCTGATACTGGAAATATGGAAGTGTTTTCAAAATACGGTACGCAAGCACATAAGGATAAGTGGTTGTATCCGCTGATGAGAGGCGAGATTAGATCTGCATTCTTAATGACAGAGCCTGATGTTGCTTCTTCGGATGCTACTAATATAGAGACCTCAATACGGAGGGAAGGGGATGAATATGTCATAAATGGCAGAAAATGGTGGTCCACTGGAGCTATGAATCCGAATACAAAAGTTTATATAGTGATGGGTAAAACGGATGTAGATGCCCCGCGACATCGTCAGCAGTCCATGATAATCGTACCAGCAGACACACCTGGAGTTCGAATTGTGAGACCACTGAGGGCTTTTGGTGGCTTAGATTCTCCAGAGGGTCATGCAGAGATCGAGCTTACTAATGTCAGAGTGCCACTAGAAAATCTCTTGGTAGGAGAGGGGGAAGGGTTCGCGATAGCACAAGGACGTTTAGGTCCAGGTCGGATTCATCACTGTATGCGGCTGATCGGTGCTGCTCAGAGATCGCTGGACCTGATGTGTAAGCGTGTGGCTAATCGAGAAGCGTTTGGGAGATCGATAGGCAAATTTAGTAGCATCCGACAAGATATCGCTAAATCTCGGTGCGAGATCCAACAAGCAAGATTGCTCACCTTATCAGCTGCAGATAAGATAGATAGATTTGGAATCAAAGAAGCTAAGGACCTAGTAGCGATGATCAAAATTGCAGTGCCTCAGATGGCCTGTGACGTAATAGATAGAGCTATCCAAGCCCACGGAGGGATGGGAGTAAGTCAAGATACTCCATTGGCTGACTTCTGGGTATATGCAAGAGCTGTTCGTATAGCCGACGGTCCTGATGAAGTCCATGCGTATCAACTCGGAAGAAATACTATTGCGCAGACTATCGCAAAAGAAATATCCTTTAAATAGGGTGGAACTGTAGCACTAATTCGTAGATATAAGTTATATGATGAGTCATTTGGGAATGAATAAATGACTGGATTTTAAAATTTATTTCGAAATAGGCACATTATGTCTTATCTTGTCAACTCACGATAAATATAACGACTATGAAAAGAATTTACATTGTTAGGCACGCAAAGTCCAGTTGGGCAGATATGTCAGTGCCTGATCGCAGACGAACACTCAACGCAAGAGGTAGAAAAGATCTTCCTGTGGTAGCTAATTACTGCAAAGAGCGTAATTATGTTCCAGAGATGATGATCTCCAGCGATGCCGATAGAGCCTATCAGACAGCACTGGCATTTAAAGAATATCTGCAAATTTCTGGAGACCAATTCGGTATGGCGGCAGATATGTATCACGCTCCGAAAGAAGTTTACCTTGAGCTTACACGATTGGTAGGCGAGGATGTAAATTCTGTCATGTTTTTTGGACATAATCCAGGAATTACTGAACTGGCAAATACGATCCCAAACACACGAATTGATAATGTGCCGACGTGTGCTGTTTTGGTGATCGATTGTGACTGTGATAAATGGTCTGAATTTAGCTTGGAGAATTCGAAGTTAGTGGACTTCATCTACCCAAAAGGAATATGAAATACATACTTGGTTTCTACTTTTTGATCATAGTTGTTTTGGCGGGTTGTAAGCCTCCAAGTCAAAAGATTAGCGAGCTTGCTATTGAAGAAGATAAGTTGGTTTCCCTTTTGGCCGATATCCATTATGCGACAGAGGCATCGAGGATCAATAAGATGATGGATATAGATAGTCTCAAAACAGTATACCTCGATCAACTTTTGGAAATTCATAAACTTTCAAAAAGCGACTACGAATCTATTATGAAATACCTAAACAGTAATGTTGACGAATATCATGAGATAGAGAAAAAAGTACACAAGTACTTGAAGGATTTGCGAGAAGAAGTGGATGAAAGGTAACATAGACATAACTTCAGTGCATCAGTCGGTCTGTAAGAGATAATGTATTTTTGTGATAATCAAAGATAGAAAGTAATGAGTGGCGATATTAAAGTATTGATCGTAGACGATGAAGAGGATATAATCGAGTTTTTGAGTTATAATCTAAAAAAAGAAGGCTACAATGTCGAAGTCGCTTACAACGGTGCTCAAGCGCTGGAGTTGGCTTCGACCTTTGATCCACATCTTATTATTCTTGATATCATGATGCCGGAACTTGATGGCATTGAAGTGTGTGATACACTTCGCGCACAGGATCAATTTGCTAATACTATTATTGCGTTTTTGACCGCTAGGAATGAATCATTCACACATGTTACGGCACTGGAAACTGGTGGTGATGACTTTATAAATAAACCGATAAAACCAAATGTATTCAAATCTAGAGTACGTGCGCTTCTTCGGAGACATCCCGATCTAAAAGTCAATAAAGATTCTCAGACCAAAGTTTTTGGCGATTTGGAGATTAATTTTGATCACTACAAAGTAGCAAAAAGCGGAAACTCCATTAACTTAGCCAAGAAAGAATTTGATTTATTGGCTCTGCTTGCAAGTAAGCCTGGAAAGGTATTCAAGAGAACGGAAATAATGAGCAAGGTATGGGGGAGCGAGGTCATCGTAGGTGATCGGACAATTGATGTACATGTTCGGAAATTAAGAGAGAAGATTGGGAGTCATTATATTCATACTTTCAAAGGGGTAGGTTATAAATTTGATTATTAAGAGTCAGTCATTTTGTTTGGAAATATATCAGTAAGTAAGCTAGCAATTCTTATCACAGTATCTACGGGTATAATCATTGGATTGGTCCTCTATTTGTTGTATTCTATTATGGAGCTTAATGTCAATAATGGGATTTTTATTTTGGCCTTTGCGCTATGTCTTGGCGTGATATATTTTACTACGTTCTATCTGTTAAAGAAGTACATATCAAGTAAACTTAAAGTGATCTATAATATCATCCGAAAGTCACAAGTTAGCACTTCAGGTTCCAAAAAAAATGATTTCGATTCGACTAATATAGATAAGGTCAATAGTGAGGTGCTCCAATGGGCTGCTGATACTGATAAGCGTATCAAATCACTGCAGACTCTAGCTCAGTACCGTAAAGAATTTGTGGGTAATGTATCTCATGAATTGAAAACTCCGATTTTCTCACTTCAAGGTTATTTGCATACACTATTGGATGGGGGAATATATGACGAGTCTATCAATCTAAAATATATAGAGCGGGCAGCGGACAATGCGGATAGACTGCAACACATTGTAGAGGATCTAGAATCGATAGGTAATATTGAGTCAGGAACCATGGATCTAAAAATGGAACGATTTGATATCTACCAGTTAATTCGAGCTGTATTCCAAGAGCAGAAAAAACCTTCGGCAAAACGTAACATCAGATTGAGTCTAGGGACGGACGGTGATCTACCAGTATATGTTAATGCCGATAAAGGTGCCATACGGCAGGTACTCAATAATCTAGTAACCAATTCTATCAAGTACGGAGAAGAAGGTGGCCATACAAAAATTTCAATATTTAACTTGGATACTCATTTACTTGTGGAAGTTGCGGATGATGGGGAAGGGATTGCTGAAAAGCATTTGGAGCATCTTTTTGGACGATTTTATAGAGTAGATAGCAGCAGGAGTAGAAATAAGGGCGGTTCTGGATTGGGTTTGGCGATTGTCAAGCACTTGGTGGAAGCCCACGATGAGACGATCAACGTACGCAGCACTTATGGGGAAGGATCTACATTTGGATTTACACTGCGGAAGGGATAATAATATGATTGCCGTATATATTGGGACATTCAGAAGTTTACTTCTGACCTGAATTGCATTACGGTTAGATATGATAGGGGCGTTCGCTAGTACTGAATATCACCATATTGAGCTCTAATAGAAAATGTACTGGGTCTCTAGCTAGGCTAGGTTTGAGCTTTTTGCCTAGCCAATAATTTAGTAATCTCCCAATCTTATGCGGCATCATAAGATAAATTGGTATAGCAACTAGGATAGTCAAGGTTTGTAATTAAAGAGTAGCTTTTCCCTGATTATGACTCAGAGATTTACCACTTCTAATATTATTGTTGGAAAAGAATATCTGTTCTGTTTGATCATTCAAATATTTCAATGGCACATCTGAAAGTATTCGCATGTGCTTCGATAATATCTATAATCTTTGTGCTGTAACCACCTCCCATACTGACTGCAACGGGGATGTTATTGTCCTTGCACGATTGCAGCACAAACCGGTCTCTCTCTAGACAGCCCGCTCGAGATATCGATAATCGACCCAATTTATCACTTGCTAATATATCGACTCCTGAAAGATAGAAGATCAAATCAGGTTGCACTTCATCGATGAGTCGTGGAAGCGTTTTTTTTAAAGTGGCAAGATAGACTTCATCTTCAGTCTTGTCGGGTAGGCCTATATCTAGATCAGATTTTTCCTTACGAGTAGGGTAATTTCTTTCTCCGTGCATACTAAATGTAAATACTCGATCTTCTTGTTCGAATATTTTGGCAGTACCGTTTCCTTGATGGACATCAAGATCCACAACAAGTACTTTGCTGACAGATGCATCTTGCAGTAGTAGATTAGCGCTGATGGCGATATCATTAAATATGCAGAATCCTTCTCCTCGGTCTGCGTAGCTGTGATGCGTGCCGCCTGCAATATTCATAGCACAACCATACTGCATGGCAAATCTAGCGCACTTCAATGTGCCCTGCGCTATAAACTTTCCTCGCTCAATCAAACTTTTTTGTACTGGAAATCCAATGTTTCGGATCTCCTTTGTGGTAAGAGTGAGAGCATTGAGTTTTGTTAGATATTCGGCGGTATGTGTGGTCAATATCTGTTCATCCGTTAATTGTGAAGGATGGAAAAAATTGTCTTCTGTAACGGCCCCTTCATATAGTAGTTGCTCAGGTATCAGCTCATATTTAATCATAGGAAATCTATGACCGTTCGGAAGCTCATATTTGTAGACAGGACTGTAAGCGATTTTTAACATGTCATCGTACAACAGTCAGGTCACCATATAGATTTATTGTTTCATCATTTTCTTGGATGATGATACGATATACATAGACTCCAGGGCTCACATCAGAACCATTTCTTGTTCCATCCCAGCCCGTATTGATTATTTCATTAGGATTCTGGTTTGCGTACATTCTGTTTCCCCATCGATCATAGATTTCCATCAGGACTGGAGTGCCTACAGCACCATTGATTCGGAATAGTGTAAAATTATCATTCTGGTTATCTCCATTTGGACTGAATACACTCGGTAGGATATAGCCAGGCATGTCACTCTCGACTGGAAAGAGGTATGCGAGTTCTATTTCACAGTTGTCTATTGATACAAGAGCGGTATACGTGGTAGTTTCATCGGGCTGAGCGATTGGATCTACACAATCATTGCAATCTAGAGATTCACTAGGTGACCAGAGGATACTATCGATCGCTCCACCTATCACACTCAATTGATTACCTACTTGTGTGATTTCGTATGTATCTAGATTTTGACCACTTTCTATCGTATATGGTATGATCGCTACGCAGCCACTTCCATCTGATATTTGTAACATTCCAGAACCTACAGGTAGCTCTACGTTGAAGGGGAGTTCATCTACAGTAAAGGTTTCGGTACCATTAAATATAGAATATGGAGCGGAACCAATAATCTCATCGATTACCACAAAGCCACTGTCGACCACCTCACAACCTACAGGCATATCGACTGTGGTTACATTCAATTCTCCAAACGTAATATTTACCATAAATGAAGTATCACATCCCACGGTAGTAGAAGGTTGAGTAGCTGGTCCGGAAGGGTTGGAGATGTCAAATGTTTGCCCACCTTTGGTAATCGCGAATGTATTATCGCAAGTGGAAATGCTTATGGTAGAATCAATCGCCATCAAAGAAAAGTCTAAGTCTATTATGATGATGCTGTCACATCCACCGGATGGATTTGCTATCGGTTCTGATCCAGTCGGGTTGGAGATGTTATAAGTGTTTGAGTTGATGGTTAGTGTATAATTGTCGCACACTACATCATCTATCATTCTCGTAGGGCTGGCCTCGAATATGATATCTATGGTAACCAAGCTATCGCATCCCGCAGTACTCGCTCCCATCAGCAATGTATCGCCTAGGAAAGATTCAGTGTAGGTGACACCTAGTACATTATCCATATTCCCTACACATAGTGTGTTTTGGTACAGACCTGTAAGTACAGGAGTAAATGTGATATTGATCATCACTAAACTATCGCAGCCATTAGCACTCGCGCCCATCAGAATAGTATCGCCTACAAAGTCAGTTGTATATTCTATTCCTAACACATTGTCCATTCCTCCTTCACATAGCACATTGGAGTATTCACCAGTTACGGATGCTACAAAGTTGAGATCTACTACAACAATACTGTCACATCCATTGCTGCTCGCTCCTGGTAAAGTGGTTTCTCCACTTGGGTTTGTTTGATCGTAAATGTCTGTGCCGACCGGTAGCACTTCGTTGAGACATGCGTCTCGTATAATTTCAGATTCTCCAAATGATAAAATATCAAACGATACGGTATCTGTGAAATAGAACGAACACGGAAATGAAGATTCGTCCACAAAAATACTATCAATTATAACTTGATAATTTTCACCTGCAGAAACAATATCGTCCGATAGTAATCCGTCTCCTTCACAAAGTGTAAATGTTGGGAATGGCGTGAGGTCTACTATTGTGGTGAATCGATTATCTACTGAACCTTCTGATCCTTCAATATGATAAAATATATCAAAACCTTGAGCTCCATTGCTGGAAATTGGAAGGATTATCTCTGTGCACTCCCCAGGACAAAATTCGGTATTTGAAATAGTTAACCGGTTAGATGGTAACCGTGATCTGAATACAGTAACGATAGCGGTATCTAGAGGACATCCCGCTCCATCTCCGATGATATAGTCATACACAATGGTGCCAGTCTCGTTGGTGAAATTTACAATGCTGGAAACTAATTCAACATCATTAAGATAAAATGTCCCTCCCGGATCTCCATTAATTGAAAGCGACAAGTCAAGTGTGGAGTTGTCTTCGTCGCATAGGATCGAACTGACGTCTCCTCCTGCATTTGGACTGTCTACCACAGTAATAGATAACAAAGCCGTGTCACTTGGGCATGGGCCAGCACCTGCAACGATATGAAGAACTTCGTACGTATTGCCAGAAGCCACAAGGCTGCTAGAGAAGGTATTACCTGATAATCCACCACTTGGCACCACTTCTGAAAATGTACCAATAGAGGATTCATTCATCAGTAGCATAGTCAGCAACGTATCTTGATTGCCACATAATGCTATTGCGGCATCTTCTCCTGCATTTATATCTGCACCTACATTCACAACAAATATAGAAGTATCTGCCCCACAAGAAGACGATGGATCTCCCGCTATATAATTGTAGGTAGTCGTACCAGGTGTCGAAGCTGTAAAACTAGCATCCATTGGATCTATAGCAACCACGGCCATGGATTCGTCGATAATTACTCCACCTGGATCTGCACCACCTAAGAGTATTAGAATATTAACGCCAGTAGTGTCACTGCATAGATCTAGTATTGCATCAACTCCAGCATTCGCTGCACCTACTACATTGATTGTCAATAGTGATGATGTGTCCGTACAAATGGTATCTGCTATGCTGTAGGTGAAATCGTACGACCCCACCGGCAAAGTAGAGAAATCGACTGCCGTACTATCCGTGATGATGTCAGTAGATCCCTCAATCCATCTTCCCGTAGTATCTGGCGCTAAACCAGCAAGGAGCATGTTGATGTTATATAATGTTGGGTCATTTTGGCATATTGTAACGGTTGAGTCTAATCCAGGATTTTGTATTTGATTGATTTTGATGTCAAAAGGGATTTCAATTATACATCCCACTGAACCATCATAAATGTATATCAGTGTATCAGAAAAGAGGACAGTTCCTACCGGAATTGCTGTGCCCAAACCATCAGGTTCTGAGAAGTACGCTTCATTTGTAGTGAGGTCGAAACCTTGTATGGTTTCTATCACAAATGAGTCACAGACGATTGTGTCTGGTCCTGTTGTAATACTTGCTCCTGGAGTGATGTCGATGGTAAATGATACTTCATTGCCCCCGCAGATAGGATCAAAGATAAAAAGCGTAACATCGTCTGTAATTACTTGGCCTGCCAACAAAATGGCTCCTCCACCAGTTGTCTCAGTATAGTAGTTTGCATTGTTAATATCAGTACCCATGATTGGAGGTAATATGTAACTGCCGCATGAAACAATAGGTCCAGGATCACTGATCTGTGCTTGACCATCTATTGTGATGTTGATAGGTATTTCTTGACTACATCCTGGAATGCCAGCATAGAGGTAGATGGTTGTCGACACTAGTATAAGGTTACCTGGATTTAGTGGGACACTCATACCATTTGGAGCTGAGTAGTACCCTACATTGGCAGGGAATGGCATAGTTCCTGTGATTGGAGGCAGGACTACATTACCACAGCCTTGTAGCGAGCCCGGATCATCCATTTGCGGAACTAAGGAGTAGTTGATCGTTACAGTCTGCCCTAGATCAGTCAAGTCAGTACATCCATTATCGGGATTGACACTTATGACATCGAATGTTGTTGTTTCTGTAATATTAAGTGTAACGGTTCCTACACCACCAGTTGACGTAGAAGATAACGTACCTGCGCCTCCACTATTTGACCATTGTACATCAAAATCATATACTACACTTGAATTTTCGAATATCACTGTGATCGTTACATCTTCACCTAGTACTCCGTCATCATCGCATATAGTACAGTCGGTATTTAGACCATTGCCTGTATCGCACGATACATCAACAAATCCAATATCTCCATTAGCTGTCACTATGAGGTCGATAGGAATAATCTCGGAGTCACATGGGGTGCCGTCTACTTGCGCAAATATGGTTGTAGTGCCCGTCTCATACGGAGTAGATATCGGAATCAATCCAGCAGCATCTGAAAAATAGAGTACAGGGAGGCCTGTGCCATTATTTATGATCAGATCTAGATCAGACAAGATGAAAAATGCAAGACCATTGGGCATTGCACATTCTTCTAACGGAGCTGGAGTTACAATATCTGGTGCTTCATTGAATGATAGGGAAACGCCAGCTCCTGTAATTGTACCACTACACCCATTAGCATCCGTAAAAGAGGTGATACTCAATGTTCCATTACCTGTTATCAGCGTAGGCACATCTATTGTAAAAGTTGCGGGATCAAATGGTGGCCCTCCTGTTCCATAGCATATTGTTATCGCTTGGTTAAGCGGAAAACTTCCTATTGGGATAGCAATATCGGTGAATGGGAATGGTGCAGAAGTATTTAAGTTCAGATCTAGATTGTACGGCGATGCACCTCCATCAAAGGTCACTGTTATAGTTTCGCAATCTCCGGGACAGAGAATGCCATCATCGTCTTGAGAGAGTTCTGCAGATGCACAAGATACAGTAACTTCATATTCGTTGGTAAAAATGTCGGTGGCGCCACAACAAGCCTCATTGTACTGCGTAGAGGATAGTGCTCCAACAATATATTGTGGAATATTACATTCTGTAGGGCTAGGAGTATATGTAAATGGGGTAGTGCTGGCCGAAAAGTTGAATTCATTAATGGGTCCTAGAGATGGACCATTGTCGCATCCATTATTAAAATACATGGGACCCGGCACACAGTACGATCCGTTACCAACCAATCCGTCAAACACTGGATCATCAACATTGTAGGTAATGAAATCCGAACAACAACCCGTTAATTCTATTCCCTGAGTCCTGTTTAAGGATTGAGATCCACTGGTTGCATTCGAAAATGCACCTGCTAGTCTATCACAGTTGTTTCTGATGACAAAAATACAATCGTCGCCTAAGCACAAATCAGCTAAGTTGTACATTACATCTGCAGTTCTACTCGTTTGGATAATTACTCTAGAGTTGGGAGGGATATAATCTCCAGGCCCAGCATTGGTAAGATTACTACAGCCGAGATAAATACTACTATTTCCCTCAAACCAAGCACAGCCACCGGGACCGATATCAGCGTTTAAGGGTCCACCAAAATTATTTGCAGCATCAAAATCTACGATCAAGTTGTCAACAGCAAAACCACTTCCAGAACTGATCACCATAAATTCATTTCTTTCTTCGTCCCCAGGACCACACGCATCTATGTAAATTGCTTCTAACTCTGGACATTGATCACATTCTGATGCCGATGTTATCGTAGAGCTTCCAAGTAGAGTCCCTCCAGTCAATGGATCGAAACCCGAAGTTGTACTAATGAACCAGTCAATTGTACCAGTCGGTAAGTTCGGATCCGAAACTGTAAAATCTACATCGTCACCTTGACAAATAGAGATCGTTGTTGCAGTAGAACCGTTTGCCTGCACGTTAGGCGGAAGATCAGGGCACTGAGAATATAGATTGACAGATAGAAATAATAAAAAAAATAGTAGGTGTTTGAATCTTCCCATTTCAGCTCAAGTTTGTGGTGCTAAAGTATGAATTATATGTGTGATCAGATGTAGATATATAAATTTATAAATATGTTTTAGTTAGCAATTGAGTATTTTGATATGCTCTGATAGCTATCTAATCTGGAGAGCAACGTTGTGTTTGTGAAGGGAGCGGTGATATTGTCCCTTAATAGAGTGCGAATAAATCGAAAACGTTGTTACTTAATGCAAGAAAGTGTGATTCCTGTTCGAAATTTGTGGTTTGGTAGTTTTTTTGACGAGCGAGCAATATTTCTGTCCTGCCAACTAGTTATAGAATCCTAAATTATAACTTATGAATACTCAGGCGATTTGTAGTTCCAGATACATTTGCTAGGCAACACATTGGCAGATGAGATTGCTATAGTTATCTGAAAGATTTAAGATGATTCCCATGTTCTTCTTCTTCTTCTTCTTCTTCTTCTTCTTCTTCTTCTTCTTCTTCTTCTTCTATGAATGATTATCAAGGGCCTATGGGGTGCTGATGTTGCGGAATCTCATTTGATCTTGCAGTTTTTCATTACAATCTCAAATTATGAAACTCTAGAACTCTCATTTTTTTAATGTAATACTTACGAATCTGGATAATTATCAGTCTAGTCGATTCCAAATAGCATCTAATTTTGGTTACATTTGGACATATTAGTGATTCTTAATTTTATCTGATTATCCATGCATACATACGCTCAGGTTCTTACTTATGCAATTCCATTCTTTTTTGTGCTGATACTTATTGAGTATGCTATCAGTAAGAAAATGAAGGTGACTACTTTTCGCAGTTTCGATACGGTTTCGAGTCTTAGTTCTGGATTGACAAATTCTATTAAGGAAGTACTTGGACTTGCAGTTGTAATTATTAGCTATTCATGGATGGTGGATCACATTGCGATCACTTCCATTGAGTCTACTCCGGTAATCTACATCGCTACATTTATAGGGCTCGATTTTGCTGGATATTGGGCACATAGATTCGAACACGAAATTAATATTCTTTGGAATAGACACATCATACACCACAGTAGTGAAGAGTTTAATTTGGCTTGTGCTTTACGCCAAAATATTTCTGCGGTGTTCGGAATTTTCTTCTTTCTATTGATTCCACTGGCGGTGATAGGGATCCCAGCCGAGGTCATCGCTATAGTGGCGCCTCTCCATCTATTTGCTCAGTTTTGGTACCATACTCGGTTGATAGATAAGATGGGAGTGCTCGAACATATTCTGGTCACACCGTCTCACCATAGAGTCCACCATGCGATTAATGATCGCTACTTAGACAAGAATTTTAGCCAGGTGTTTATCATTTGGGACAAGATATTTGGTACATTTCAGTCAGAGTTAGCGGACGAACCAGCAGTCTACGGGGTCAAACGAGCGGTAAGTACTTGGAATCCGATATTGATAAATTTCCAACATTTTAGTACCATTATTTCTGATGCATGGCATACGAGGATGTGGAGTGATAAGCTTAGAGTATTTTATATGCCGACGGGATGGCGGCCAGAAGATAGGCTGAGAGACGCCCCTATTGATTATGTAATAGTAGCCACAGATCAAACCAAGTATGACACTCCAGCTTCATTTGGTCTTCATGCTTGGATATGGACACAACTGGTGATCACTGTTTTTTTGATGCTGTTTATGTTTAGTGTTATTGACGACTTTCATTTTGGGTATCTCATCTTATATGGCTTATTCCTTATGCTGAGCATATTCTCCTACAGTAGTCTGATGGACAGGTCTGGACTTTCATATATCTTTGAAGGAATTAAGCTAATATTGGCGCTGGTGATGATCATTTATCTAGGAGGCTGGTTTGGTTTGGATAATCTGATTGCATATGGATCAGCTATGATGGTGCTCTATTTAATATTATCAATGCTTCTCAATTTTTATTTCATGAAAAATGAAGTCCAACTAAAGCCAACCTTTTATTAGTCTAGCAGTTTAGATGGTTGTATCTTTTCAACTTAAGGAAAATAATAAATATGAATCCATATAGAATTAATGATGTACTCGCCGTAGCGGATGACAGTGGAATAATAACGATCACAGTAGATCGACCCGCAGCTATGAATGCGATCAATAAGAGAGTAATGCAGGGGCTGAATGAGTGGTTTGGAAGTGGATACAAAAATCATCCTCTAGTATTAGGAGTAATCATCACTGGTAGCGGAGAGAAGGCATTTGTTGCAGGAGCCGATATCAAGGAATTGTCAGGTCTGACTGCAGAGGTAGGGAGTGCACTGTCTAAGTTTGGGCAAGATACATACTTCTTGATTGAGAATTTTCATGTAGCTGTCATTGCAGCGGTGAATGGTTTTGCATTAGGCGGAGGTTGTGAGATGGCTATGGCTTGTCATATGCGGATAGCATCGGATAATGCTAGATTCGGGCAGCCAGAAGTAAACTTGGGACTAATCCCAGGATATGGAGGGACGCAGAGATTACCGCAGTTGATAGGTAAGGCAAAAGCAATAGAACTAACTCTGACTGGTGATATGGTCAATGCAGCTGAAGCGGAGAAGTTGGGACTAGTCAATCATGTGGTGGCACAAGAAGAATTGCTAGAAAAGTGCAAAAGCATCTTATTGAAAATAGCATCAAAAGGCCCGAAAGCCGTTGCAAGGTCGATCACAGCGATAAACGCCTACTACAATGTTGGAGTGGATGGATATGCTGTCGAATATAATACATTTGGAGAGTTGTTAACCAGCGATGAGTGCCATGAAGGAGTAGCTGCCTTTGTAGAGAAACGAAAGGCTAATTTTAGAAAGTAGTAGTGTATTCACATGACTTCCAGTGCTTGAGCTAAGTCAGCAATCAAATACTGTGGGTCTTCTAATCCGATATATAATCTTACGTAAGTCCATGGGATAGGGGAGTCGGCAATGCCTGGCATGTCATGGAATGTTATACTAGGAATCATCAAGCTCTCATACCCGCCCCATGAGACAGCGATTAGGAATTTTTTGATCGCCTTGCTGAATCGATAGACGGCGGCTTTATTTTCGGCTTTGAGAACAATGGTCATCAATCCACCGTTGCCAGTCATTTGTTTTTTGACTAGGTCTGCTTGTGGGAAATCTTCTGCCATCGTATAGATAACGTTTTTGATTTTCGAATGAGATTTCAGGAAAGCATAAACTACTTTTGCAGATTCATTAGATCTTTGGATTCTCAAAGGAAGAGTCCTGAGTCCACGAATGGCTAATGCTGCATCATGAGGAGAAACCGTTACGCCGAGCGTCATGAATTCAGAATAAAAAATCTTTTCAATCATAGACTTAGTGCCGCAAATCAGACCGATGACTACATCGCTGTGCCCATTGATGTACTTTGTGCCGGAGTGAACAACCAAGTCGATTCCAAAATCTATCGGATTTTGATACATCGGGCTGCAGTGGCTATTATCAATTATTGTAGTAATGTGATGTTGCTTGGCTAATTTTGCGCAAGCTTCAAGATCTTGAAGTTCGAAGGTGAGTGAATTCGGACTTTCTAGGTAAATTACCTTTGTATTGTCACGAATAGCAGTTTGAATATTTTCGATTGATTTACCGTCCACAAATGTATACTCGACACCAAATCGATGTAACAGTTTGCTGACTAGTTTGTTGGTCCAGCTATAGGGTTTGTCTACACAGATGATATGATCTCCCGCCGCTAATTGTGACATCACAGTGATTGCTACCGCGGCGGATCCACTCGATGTTACTAGCGCATCTTCTGCATGTTCGAGTGCTGCTATTTTTTCTCGTAGGATCTTTACTGTAGGATTATTTCCGCGAGTATATACGTGATTATTTATTTCATCGCATATCTGATTTCTAAGATCTTCTACAGATTCGAATGCGAAGTTGCTGGACTGGATGACAGGTGGAGCGACGGCATTAAAATACTTTTTTCGATCTTCTCCGATGTGTGTGATGATGTCATTGATATCCATAAATGCTGTCTGTTTGGAGCTCAATTTATGGAATTAATATGGAATGGTCTCCATACGTAATCTGAATAGCACCAAACCAATTTCTATTGATCGAGGGCACATGATAAGATTCAGAGCTTAATTTATAAAGAAAAAGAATGTCCTATTTTTCTGAGGGTATATTATTGTATTACGATCTATATCCAAGAGTATGTCTTCTGACGTTTACTAATTCCTCTTTTTCTTTTTACCCGTACTTTGTTGACCCATAATGTTTCTATCCTTTTTGTTGAGTACTGGTTTTGGAAATGGAGGTGTATCTTGAGTTTGCTCGTATATTTTTTTGATATATGTAAGATATTCTCCGTCCCATTCATAGCCGATATAGCTACCGTCAGGCAACATGGTAGCACCTTGTCCAGGGATTCTTCCCATACGAGCAATGAGATGATCTGTTACAATCATTCCTATACTTGGGTTGTAGTTTAGCGATACATTGGCATCACCAGCATAATCGATTATCAGTCGGCTTTTTATGGTTGCTCTTTCTCCAGGCTCCTGTTTTTTGAATAGCTCCGCTCCAAATATTGGCTCATTACCGTCAAAGGTTAGAACGTCAGCAATTTTTCTATTTTCATATTCACTATATGCATCATACCCAAATAGTACATAGAATTTTTTGCCTTCTTTTTCTAATGTAATGATGTTATAGTATAAGGCACCTACCCAGTCTTCAGTATTCATTTGTGCGAATTCTAGATCTGAGGTTTCTGTCGTGCGAGATAAGGTATAGATAGTTTCATCTTTGATCAAGTAACCAAAATATTGAGCATCTGCATTTTTTGTCTCTAGTTGCCAAGTGACGATCGTAAAGGACTTGTCTTCGGGTGATTTTACAGAGAGCCACTCAATAGTTGCTAGGTCTTCTTCTGAAAATCTATCGGAATTGATCCATTCATCCATCCTCTTAGAAAATCTCTCGTTGGCCAACTCCCGATGATCAGGATTGCCGGCATTGGCTATCACATCTGCATAGAACCTAAGATCCTGCAGTGTTTGGTCCTGAGTAGTAGCGGTGTAGGGGAAAATTACTGCAAAAGCTATGATCCAAAAATATTTCATGGTTTCATTTTATTATTCAAAAGCATAACGTACCGAAGGGGCTGAAAATTCTTATATTTTACAATATTAACCTTTTCGAACGATGAATAATTCTTATACGCACATAGTTCTAGCGAAATTCATTTATGTAACCTGAATTTGACGATTTATGGATTGTTGGGCTTTGAGATAGTAGGTGTTTTATTCTATTTCTTGAAGATGCCTTAGTTTATACCTAAGTTAGAAATTAGGATTCGAAATGTAATTACTGGATATGTACCCTAGATTTAATAATAAGGTGATTGCGCTGAGGTCACTGCTTGTTGGTGTTTACGGTGTCTAATATATGGGATCTCTCTAAAACTACTGCGAAATTATCAATCGTAAATGGTATAACGTTCGACGATCCTAATTTACTTAGTTAGGAATTCCAAAAAAAAAAGCTATGACTCAATTAAGAGACATAGCTTGGTTGGTTTTAACAGTTGCAATAATGCAATTTGTATAGAGCAATTACCGTACCACAAAAGTCTAAAATAGGTTACGATATAGTGTGCTTTATATAAGAAATTGCTGGAACGGTGAATTTCAAAATTTAAATCCTAGACTAGCAATCAATCTTGCTGGTCGTTGATCAAAGTCATAAGCTGTTCCATCTACTTCGATATGATCACCGAATTTGGAAAGGTTGGCTTCATAATTTACGTCAAATCTAAATCTGAAAATATCCAGTCCAATCCCTCCCTGTACACCAAAGGAGCTACTATCGAATGCTTGCCGATAGCCTTCTACAGACACAAGGTCAGAAGCTGAATTGATGAAAAAGTGAGCGACAGGGCCTCCCTGTATGCGAAATGGTCCCATTTTCATACCTACTAATACAGGTATGTCAAGATTATTATATCGTTCTGTTCGGATGCTATTGAACACTCCAGTGTCAAATAACTCTTCGCGAAGATTGTAATCTACAGTACTACTATTGAGCAACAATGCTGGTTCAATAAAAAGATTTGCCACACTGACTCTAGTATATAGACCGAGGTGGAATCCGTAATTTGCATCCGCTATTGAGAGTTGCGAATTTCCATTTTTGAAAATTATTGATCTTGGTGATAATTCGGTAGAGCTTATGCCTGTTTTGATCCCAATCTCAAATTGTGCTTGAACTGATGCTGTAGCAAATATAAGTAGTAGGGCGAAAAGTATATGCTTCATTTGGTCAACTAGTTAGGGGGTTAAGAAAAACTACGTATTGAATTGCACAAAGAAATCCTCGAAGATAAGATTGAAACAGCACGTTTGTTATCTTTGTGCCAATATAACGAGTATAAATTGCATAATGTTATTTGAATATTGAATTGAAACATATTTAATCCAATATTATTTAGAGTAATAGATCAAAAATGATGCCTTTATGGATATCAACGAAGTACATTTTATTGGAAGTTTTGAAAGAGAATCCCAATGTCCACAAGAAATGATGCCTGAGTACGCCTTTATTGGTAGGTCCAATGTGGGTAAATCATCACTCATTAATATGCTATGCAATTATAAAGGACTGGCCAAAGTCAGCAATACTCCAGGTAAGACGCAGACCATTAATTATTTTAAAGTGGATGATTCTTGGCACTTGGTTGATCTTCCTGGTTATGGTTATGCAAAGAGCTCAAAAAAGAAAAGAGATCAATGGGAGTATATGATTGAGAGATATCTTATTACTCGGCCCCAACTCCAATGCGTATTTGTACTATTAGATTCTAGACATTCTCTACAACAGATAGATAGAGAATTTATCAATTGGCTTGGAGATCGCCGTGTCGCCTTTGTATTGGTCTATACAAAGATTGATAAACTAAGAAGTTCTCAAGTCAATGATTATATCGACAAGATAAGACAAGGTCTGTTGCAATATTGGAATGAGCTACCTCAACAGTTTGTCACCAGCTCGGAAAAGAAAACTGGTCGGCAAGAGATTTTAGATTTTATAGGAGATTTAAATAATAATTTTTAACTTTTACGCTAACAATAAAATTGAAGCTTGGAAAGTACACTCCCTCATATTATTCCTGATATTAAGAATTGGCCCATTTACAAGGTAAGTGAAGAAAGGACTAAGTTCATCAGTGAATTGAACGAATATACTCGAGCT
Organism: Herpochondria borealis; assembly: GCA_032274145.1. Classification (NCBI taxonomy): domain Eukaryota; phylum Rhodophyta; class Florideophyceae; order Ceramiales; family Ceramiaceae; genus Herpochondria; species Herpochondria borealis. Next base: position 7,080 of record JAVCKV010089651.1, on the reverse strand, counting down.
AGGCTGTTCTCAGAATCAAAGCTGACCACGGAGGAAATCCTTGAGAAGACCATCTATCTCGAAAAATTACGAAGTAAGAATAATCCCTGGAAGGTGGACCCCGCTGACGATAAGAGTTACTGGAGAGATCTCGAAAATGAAATCAAAACAGCAAAGACCTTATCAGACCGAGACGATCAATTGGAAAAAATCGTACACAGAGTTATTAATCGATATAATGAAGAGATCGTTGGTAATTTTAAGATGAAGACTTTCAAGTTTTCTCGTAAGTTTTTACATTCTTTATTTAAAAGATTATTGAATCCTGCCACATTCAAGGGGCAGACAAGACTGTGGGGTAATCGTAAGCAAACACGTCAAAAAATCAAATTGCATGGTCATGTAGATGAATTAAGATCAATATTTACAAAAGGGACTGTAGTTATAGTGCCAACTCATTTCTCTAATATAGATAGCATACTGATCGGTTATGCATTGGATGCTGTGGTAGGCGTCCCAGCTTCAAGTTATGGTGCGGGCCTCAATCTGCTAGATAATGAGATTGTGGCGTACTTTATCAATAGGCTAGGGGCGTATCGTGTGGATAGGAGGAAGAAAAATCCAATTTACTTGGAGTGTTTGAAGAGCATGGCTGCTTTTTCATTGCAAAAGAATGTTAATCAAATTTTCTTTCCAGGGGGAACCAGATCCAGAGATGGAAAATTAGAAGATAAACTCAAGTTGGGATTATTGGGTTCTATGGTAGAGGCGCAGAGACATGCGATTAGTAATGAAGATGATAACAAGATCTACATAGTACCATTGGTGATGAGCTATCACTTTGTATTAGAAGCCAAATCGTTGATCGATCAATATCTTAAGAGAACAGGGAAGGAAAAATATACAAGATCAAAGGACTATAAGAAGTCGTCAAGCAAATTGATGAAGTTTTTGTATTCGATTGTATCAAAGGAATCTGAGATTGAAATGTCATTTGGGCAACCTATGGATGTATTTGGACATGCAGTAGATATCGACGGTAATTCTATCGATAAGCATGGTAATATTGTTGATATTTCAGGATATTTCAAATTAGATGGCGAGGTCAAAACAGTATCCCAGAGAGAAAAAGTATACACAAAGCTACTGGGAGATAAGATTGTAGATAGCTATAAGGTCAATAATGTTGTGCTTAGTAGTCATTTGGTTGCTTTTGCATCCTTTAGATTGTTGCATGCATTTCACCCGGAGCTGAATCTGTATGATGTGCTGAATGTCCCAACTAGTACTTTTGTAATTAACAAGGACCTGATGACCAAGGTGGTCAAAAAGCTGCTGATTGAATTAAAAAAGCTTAACAAAACCGAAAAGATCAAATTATCGGAGACACTGAACTTGTCTCTGGAGGAAGTGATTGACGATGGTATGAGGAACCTGGGCCTCTATCATCCACAAAAGGTGTTACTTAAAGACAAAGAAGGGAACTATCATTCTGAAGATTTCAGATTGTTATATTTTTATCATAACCGTCTTGACTCCTACAATTTAGAAGATGTTGTCGACTGGAATGCTATGGTTCACGATCACATCCCCATCCCAGAAAATACAATGAAGTGAGATTTATAATATATGACCTAGAAGCGACCTGTTGGTTAGGTAGACCACCCGGAGGACTCAATGAAATTATTGAGGTAGGAGCTGTTATGGTAGATCCTACAGGCGAGGTCCTTGGCAGTTTTAGCAAGTTTGTCAAGCCATTGATCAATCCTAAGTTGTCAGGGTTTTGCAAAAAATTGACAAGTATAAGTCAAGAAAATGTCGATACTGCAGATAAGTATCCTAAAGTGATCCAACAGTTTCAAGAGTGGATTGATATCTGGGATCACGATTATAGACTGTGCAGTTGGGGTCAATATGATAGAGTGATGCTCACGGATAATTGTGCACTTCATAAGATGGATATCGACTGGCTACGTCCATCCACTGATCTCAAATCCGAGTATCATGAAATCAAAGGAGAGCACAAATTGACTGGACTTAAGAATACGCTAAAGAAAGAAGGTTTCGAGTTTACAGGAATTCATCACAGAGCCATCTCTGATGCTGAAAATACAGCCAAGATTTTCGTTAAGTATATTGATGAGTGGAGGTGGTAATTTATTGATATAAATACATCATTCCAAAAGTCCATTGTGATAATGACTACACATTCCCATAGCCTTGTAATCTGCAACAAGGTCTAATTTCATTTAGCGTTTCCTGATCTAAAATTGAAGAGCTCTTATCAGCTCCAACAAAATATTCTAGCATTCAAAGTATCTAAAAAGTAGCTTTCACGGCAAGACTAGGTATAGTTGGAAGTTGATTTACTCTGTCATATTCTACTCTGTCGAAATAGAAGATATTATCTCTATTATATGCATTGGTTACACTGGCGATGATTTCCAGGCCAAACCGCTTTGTGAATTCTATCTTTTTTGTCAGTGAGATGTCCAGTCTATGGTAGAATGGAAGTCTACCATCGTTTCTATCTTCAGAGTAAAAGATGCCAATATTATCTGGATTTGTGGTCTGGTATGTGTTTCCGAAACCATTTAAGAACGACTGATAATTATAAAATCCTTGTGTCTTAGTGAATGGGAATCCACTACCAAAATTCCATCGGAAACTTGCCTGCCACGATCCTTCTCTGTCAACATCATAGGTGGTCAAGAAATTTACATTATGCCGTCTATCAAATACAGTAGGGTAAGTCTGTTCTCCATCAAATCGATTAACATATCCGTGAGAGTATGTAGCCCAAACATACACTCTCGATGTTTCGAACTTCATTGACACATCTACTCCATATGCTTCTCCTTCCTCTTCAATGTAATCAGGTTCTGATGTGCTTAATTTATTTCTATTGAGCGTGATCAATCTTGGAAAGTCTTTGTAATAGCCTTCTACGTTGAATTGAATATTATCGCTCAAGTCATATTCGAATCCTCCAACTAAGTGTCGTGATGTTTGTATTTTGTCAGCTAGTGCTTCACCATCCAACCCTCTTACTTGCTCAGTCGGCCCTGACAAAAATCCATTGAAAAGATTTACAACATCTCGTTCGTTCGAAGTAGATATTAAGTTCTGACTGTAAAAACCACCAGCAAATTTGAATCTTAAATTGTCATTTACATTATATTTTATTCCTAATCTAGGCTCAGGAGATAATGTTTTCTGAGACGCATAGTACATTATTCGCACAGAAGGCTCTATTACTAAGTTGCCTATAACTTGTCTGTACCTCAAGTATCCTGAAATTTCAGTTGTTGATTGAGCTTGATTTACGATCTGATCAAATGGATTTGTGAAAATAAAGTCAGTTCTAATACTCCTGAGGTCTACTCCGTATGCAAATTCGCTGTTGTCACCAAAAAACTTAAAATCGATATTGGCTCCGAGTTCTTGGATTGCGCTGCTACGTTCGTTATCTCCAGACTCTTCAAAACCTAAATCATAATTACTGTAACCCAGTGCCCCAGACATTATTATATTACTCGTTGCTGGAATGAGATCAAAGTTGGCTCCGAATCCGACATTATCCCATTTAATATTGGCAAGAGTAGGGTCATTAAATTGATCTTCGAATTGAAAACCAAATATATTTAGATTGCTACCATTTGCTGAGTTGAAAGCTAATTTTCCGTATAGATCTTGAAATGAGAAGGGGAGTCCTATTTCTTCATCGGTTGCAGCATATTTATATAGTGACTTGCTAGTTTGATCAATCAATGATTTTTTTGCACTTACCACATAAGATACACTTCCACCACCTTCCTTAAACTTGGAGATTGGACCCTCGATCATGGCCTTAGTAGCAAAAGGAGATGCAGATACAAATCCACCATGCCGCACTTTATTTCCATCTCTTGTTTGGATATCTACAATCGCCGAAGTACGACCTCCGTACTCAGCATTGAATCCACCAGTGAGAACATCTACATTTTTGATCAGCTCTGTTTCGAAGACAGAGAAGAATCCGATACTATGAAATGGATTGTAGATTGTAAGTCCATCTAATAAAATCTTATTTTGGACGGGGGATCCACCTCTAATATACAATTGCCCTCCTTGATCACCCGTACTTATGACTCCGGGTATTACCTGCAGATATTGCGCAATATCGGCTTCTCCACCCACGGATGGCAGAGCCTTTATTTGTTTTCGGCTTACGCTGACTTTTGAAATCTTCACTTCAGTCCTGTCTGTTTGTCTAGCTGCTGATATATTTACAGTATTGATCTGTACAGAGGATTCAGTAAGGGTAAGACTTTGATAATCGATCGCATTTTTTGTCAGTTTGATGTCTACTCTTGCAGTATCGTAACCTAAGAAGGTTGCTACTAAAGTATACTCGCCAGCCATTATGTTACTCAGCGAGTAAAACCCATCCAAATCAGTGTTTGTTCCTTTGGTAGTGTTCTCTAGATATACATTTGCGAATGAAATTGGTTCTCCTGTGTCCCCATCGTAGATATTACCTCTGACGATTGCCTTTTGAGCCTGTAATGACATCATGGTCATGAGCAGGAGTGTAAGTGTAATATAGTAACGTTGTATGTATGTCATATGCTATTTCTTCCTCAACTATGTAAATATCAAATAAGAATGCAAAATTAATAAATTTATCTGTCCTATCACTATCCGATTTGTCAATTGAAACACATAAATCATTTACAATCTCAAAGAGCCATGGGATCGATCAGTGAGTCCTTTAGGTTTTGTAGGTAAAATGAGGATCATATGTGGTTTACCAGCAGAATTTACGAATTAGACACTATATTTTTACCGTGTTTTGCAGAATAATCTGAGTTATTTTCTCTCTCAGCAAGTAATTGTTAAGAATAGGGGATGATTTCTGTAAATAATCGTTAAAAAGATCCGCTAATTGACAGTTACATGTCAATTATCAAACTTATATTTGTAATATTCGTTATGTAACTGAATAACGAGTTCGAAAAACTCATTTTAAAAATAAAAAGAACAAAACAATGGCATTTGAATTTACAGATAGCAATTTTAAAGAGACAGCATTAAGCGGTGGCGTATCAGTCGTAGATTTTTGGGCAGAATGGTGTGGGCCGTGTAGATTGGTAGGTCCAATTATCGATGATCTAGCTAAAGATTATGACGGGAAAGCAACTATTGGTAAAGTAGATGTAGACGCTAATCCGGAGATCTCAATGAAATATGGTGTAAGATCTATTCCAACAATCCTATTCATAAAAGACGGAGAAGTGGTAGATAAGCATGTAGGCACAGCTACAAAAGCAACACTTGCTCAGAAATTAGAAGCACATTTATCTTAAAAGAGGATAATTTGTAATAATACACTAGCCTCCGTTCATTCGTGTCCGGAGGCTATTTTATTGGATTTTGGTGACATGATTGACCCTTTATGTGGTAGAGTTGTGTTTCAGTATTCGTGTGGGTTTTGATTTAGAGGGTACATTTAGTTATAAGTATGCACAAACTTATGTGTAGCTTTGACAGAATAAATTTCACAAATAATATAGATGAGTTATTTTGATAATGTTGATTTACGAAAAATTGATAATCTTGAGTTGCTAGCAAAACAAGTTGTGGAGGGTTTTATCATCGGTTTACATAAAAGCCCTTTTCATGGTTTCTCTGTAGAATTTGCAGAGCATCGACTTTATAATCCTGGAGAATCTACGAAAGATATTGACTGGAAAGTCTATGCGCGATCTGACAAGATGTTTGTCAAGAAATTCGAAGAAGAAACGAATCTCAGATGTCAAATAGTAATTGATACGTCTAGTAGTATGTATTTTCCAGAAGGAGATAGATCGAAACCTAATAAGCTCGAATTTTCAGCAATAGCTGCCGCATCGCTAATGAATCTTCTCAAAAGGCAGCGTGATGCATTTGGATTGTCATTATTCGATACCGTATTGCAAGAACATACAAGATGTAAGTCGTCGACTACTCATTATCGACTATTGCTGACATATCTAGACGCTTTGATCAAAGATGAGACCAAACAGAAAAAAACAGCTGCAGCTAAAGCACTGCATCAGATAGCGGATAGCATTCACAAGAGGTCACTGGTGGTTATCTTCAGTGATATGTTTGACAATGATGATCAAGCCGATGCATTGTTTTCCGCGATGCAGCATCTCAGACATGCCAAGCACGAAGTAGTCCTTTTTCATGTAGTGGACAAAAAGCATGAAATTGAATTCGAATATGAAAATAGACCTTATTTATTTGTTGATATAGAGTCTGGGCAGGAGGTTAAATTGCAAGCCAATCATGTAAAAGAACTCTACACCGAAAAGGTAAAGGCCCACAAGGCAGAGTTGAATATGAAGTGCCTTCAATACAAAATTGACTATGTGGAAGCTGATATCAACAAGGGTTTTCATAATATTCTTCAATCATATCTGATCAAAAGGAGTAAAATTAGATAGGAATTCTACTTGCAAACTTAGAATTTTGATATTTTATTTACTTAAAGTATATTTTTTAATCTACTGTAATTGAGAGATTTAGGTTTTTATGGAGGAATTATTTAATGTTTTTTGATTTTTTTTCTTCAACTCAGGCATCATTTTTTAAGTTGAGCGTATCTTATATGTAACTGAGACATTTGAAATAATATCCGCCCCACATTGGATACCAAATGTTTCACGAAGACTCATTTTGTTAATCGACTACAGAACATCAATTGATTCCCCATTAATTGGTGTTCTTTTATTTTACAATAATTTGTAATTCAATTTGGGCCTAATCGCAGATCAAGATGAAAAGCAGGTGGGGAGAAACACATTTTCCAAAACTTAATTTACACATAGAAATTACTTGACTCACTGGTATTAGTACGATGCGAAATAAAATAATCCCTCTGGGATTAATAGATAAGGGTGCTTTTTAGGATGATAAAATAAGATAACCCTTCTGGGATTGTAAATTGTAGCTTGTTTCTCGGATCCTATTTGTACGAGGTCACCTCCAATCTCAGCGTGATCACCTTTTTTTTTAATAGGCCAGATATCTAATACCTACAACCTGAAGCCTACGTTTGCTAGGCAATAGTAA
>JAVCKV010089540.1:0-20914 GCA_032274145.1 Herpochondria borealis | reverse complement strand
CATCGGCCACCAAACGATTGTCTTCGTCGCTGTGTCGCTTGCGCAAAGTTGTCGAGAAAGATGTTGAATTCATTACCGATCTCTACAAAGATCCCAAAGTGACGAAGCAATTCGATTTTGAGACAACAGCCCAACACATCAGGTACCTTCTTGAATTTCAACCAAATACCCACCCTGGTTACATGATTGAAACAGCTGCAATCGATGGCGAAAACCGCACTACCGGTGAATCAGTCGGATACATCAAGACAGAAATATGGCACCACGTAGACGTTGGTGGCTACGTTGGTGAAACGGAGTACGTTGTCTGCCCGCATTACTGGAAAAAGGGATACGCCACCGCTGCCATATCAGAGCTGCAAAAGCTGAGCTTCAACAGTCATGACGATATCGTTCTATTGAGAGCAGTAGTTCGTCCGGAGAACCTGGCGTCCCGTAGGGTATTGTTGAAGAATGGTTTCGTCCAAGCAGAAAACATGAATTGTGCTGTGGATGGCTTAATGTGTTTCGAGTCCTTGAACCCGAACGTCCAATCCTCTTACAAATTGATCGAAACGTCTGAAGTACCGATGTCGAACGAAGAGTTTCGGAAACTTCTGTCTGGCACAGAACGGCAGCTTTAGAGATGGTGCAATCGAAAGTGCCCGAATGATGAGAGTGGGAGGTGGTGACAATAAGTCGATGAGGTGGTGACAATAAGTCGATGACAGCAAGGAGTGGTGCTGGTCGGAGTACACTCATATCCAAAACAGGGTGAACTACGGAAGTACCACTACAGCCAACGGATTTCCGTTTCTCTAGCAGAAGGATGCGATTTCTCTTCCTATGCATAGTGACACAAATAGGCAGTTCCTTTATATTTGAGGGCAATGCATCTGTTGCCTTGACAAGCCGTTGCGAAAAGCTGGCGAGAAACTTGGAGAATCGCTCAGGATCGAGGGATCACATCAACGACGAGAGCATTCCAGGCATCTGGCTGGTACAGTTCCCATTCCTGCATGCGAATCCCCAAAGGCTTGTAGTTCTTTGGAAACTGTCGCAGCCGCTGGGAAGGGTCAACTAAAAACATGTTGCTGCCCCACACGCCGAGACATCTCCTCGTTGCCAAATCCGTGGCTACTATCGAGGGAAAGGTACACTTTCCCCAACAATAGGCCTGAAAGTGCCTTGAATGATGGCAGTTTGCCTCGTTCATAGCAGAAGCTACGTGTAGTCTGTTGATATAAAGTTCGCACCAGAGAATGCGCGCGTGCTATCAGCATCCCAAGGACCTACCAGTAGGGTTTGAAATGATGGGTTGGGGAAAGCGAGGCGTCATCTTCTGCTCTAGCTAGACGAAGACTATGGATTCGAAATTTGGGAGTAGGTACTGTACATTGCTACTGTACTGATTTCTACCACGCAGAAAAATATCTTTCGTGATGGATGGGTGACACACGATGCACTTTCGATCCTACGGCTGTCACATCATTGCATCCAATGGCAATCCTTTCTCTTCTACGCTTGCTTGGGCGAAAGCAACACCTTGTTGCGGCCCCATTTGTTGCCACGGCAACTGGCTATCTGCTGTTCAAAACAACAGAAGAGAGTAATGACAAAAGCCGAATCAGACCGAACTTTCGCTGCAATAAGCTGCCCGGTGGACAGCACTCCTCCTCCACATCCTGTCAAACACCTGAGGATATCCAGACGCCTTCAATCTTGAGGCTCTCCCCGTTTCAGACCCTCCGATACTTTCGAGCCATTGAGGAGGTCAAGGAGTCGTCCGTGTTTAGCCCTAGTGCAGCGCGGACATTATTGATGTCATTCAGCCCCACAGTGACCGTGACCTCCTGTGAAAAAGTGGCTGAGCCCGACGAAGATGTATTTTCAGAACCAGCTCGTTACGAGCAGTGTATAGCATACCATCGGTCCTTGTTGGATGAGTATCGACAAAAGTGGGACTACAACAACGTGAAAAGTCGCACCCCCACAACTACCGGCTGGCCCAAACAGGTACCTACCGAAGCAGAAATCCCCATGCTCGAGTTCGACTACAAGTTTGCATCTGGCAAATACCGCGATGACTTGCAGTTCCGACTCGCCGTCTACTACCTCGATCACGACGTGTCAAAGGCCTTTCGCCTCCTACAAGATTTGGCTGTCCTGCGCGAACACGCGGATGCCATGTGCCTACTGGGCGTGGTCTGCATGGAGGGTCACTACGCCGAAGCCGATCCCAAACGAGCGTGCATGTGGTTCCGACGAGCTGCAGATTTGGGACACATGCAAGCCTGTTATGAAATGGGTGTGGCGCTCTATACGGGGGAGGGTGTCACTGAGAATGAACAAGAAGCGGTGGAGTACTTTGAACGAGCCGCGTCTGTTGGGCACGCTGCTGCGGCGTACATGCTGGGAGACTGTCTTTTGGATGGTGTAGGTGTGATTCGAGATCGAGCGGAAGCTCTCGAGTGGATCGTGGCGGCGGGAGAAATGGGACATCGCGGTGCACGAAGTCGAGTATTGGCAGTGTTGGAGAAGCAGGAAGGTGATGAAAATGGAGAGTTTACGGATGGAAGTCGACAAACATTCAAGCGAAAGGTGGAAGATGAAGAAGAGGAGATAAAGTGGACGGAAGAAGATTTAATGCGACTGGTGACCGTCGAACGAAAGTTCACAATTGGTGGGGGCAGTCGGAACCCCGTTGTTCTTAAACGACGGAGAACTGTCATCGCTGAAAGCCGAGAGACTCCTCCACAGGAGGCACCATCAGAAAACTAGCTGTCTCACATCCGCTCGCAGCAAAGAAAGCCCATGTTAGTTGAGAGCGCACGTCTATCGTTTCAACTCGCAACACGCTTCTCTTTGACTCGAACAACATGTCAGCGCTTGGAGGTTGACGTGATAGCCTTCCTTCTACAGGGAGTTGACGTGACATCGGTGCACTTGTGTTAGCTTTCCATTGCAAAAATCGTAGTTCAATCGCATTGTAAATCCAACATGTCTCTCTCTAGCATGTGTTTGTATGGACCAACGCAGTTGGACCAGGTGTCTCGTCACTGCATCGTAGAGCTATGCAGCTACTCGAGCCTGCTGTTCGTGATGGAGTTCTGGTCCATGACCGAAGATTCGGAAACTGATGTGCCTACTAACATGCTGCCTGCCGCTGAGACTAACGCAACGAAAACAGTAGGATTGCAGTATCCATCAGTTTTGCTACTCATGTATTCTTACTATTTGTTTTCCTTTTCTTTGTTTAGAATCCGGCGGCAACGTTAGGGTCGACAGGAGCCATGGCTGGGTCCACTGGGGCCATTCCTCCTTCAACAGGGGCAGCCATCAATGGCATCTGAGATGCTGCAGCAGCATGAGCGGCAGCAGCAGCTGCCTGCTGTGCCAACAAAGCAGTTGGGTTGATCTCTTCCTTTGGTTCCAAAATGACAATAACGTCATCAAGAGGAATCTTAGGACCTTGAATTCCCTTAGGATCATGTGGAAGCATAATCTCCACTCTGATACCAACAACACCTTGTCTCATCATAACGTGACGCACAGCATAATCCGTGTACACTTTTCCGGCATGACCAGACTTGATCATGTAACCGTCACCAAACTTCATCGCCTTGGCACGCTGTCCACGAAGCTTTCCGGTAACAATCACTTCACATCCCTTGGCGGACGCCTCCATGACGAATCGAACGACACCATAACACGCACGACGCACAGCAAGTCCTCCGAGAAGCTTGAACTTGAGAGACTCGGCCTGGGCCTGCGCACAGAGACCACGGTTCTGGACGCGCTCGGCATAGAGCTCCACGGCACCATCGGCAAATTCAAAACGCTTCTGGACCACCGAGGTGAGCTCACGAATGCGCTGTCCCTTTTCGCCCAACACATTCTGGGTGCGAGTGGCACGAATGATAATCTCGGTACGGTGAGGGGTGGTACGGACTTCGACACCGGCGTAACCGTCTTCGGCCAATTCACGGGTCAAGAGCTCATTGAGTTCAGAGTAAAAGACTCCGTCAGCGACAAACTTGCGCTTGGTGGATAAACGAGAACGACGGGCAGCTGACATTGTATCAATCTGTTGACAAAGACGAACGACAAAAGTGCATGTGTGAGTGCCATGATGTACCAACGACAGTAGCCATGATTTTCGGGACTACGAAGAGGCAACGGCCAACCCCTTTCACTGTACAGAGACAGCGGATATAGCATTGCGTCAATGCTGTCTCGAAGTGCAGGAAAGCGCGGCGTTGCCACCCCACCATGGTGTACTTACTCTTTCGGTAGCAAGAGATGAGAGAGTTGGAAGAAAGGACGATGGTGAGCACACTCTCGTACAATCTGCTATTATTTCTACGTAAAAATGAGTAAGAGGTAGAAGATAACTCGTAACACTAACTCAGAAGAGGCACTCAAGTACCGTACCAGCTACTGTACAATACCATACTGTTACTATTGCCCCAAACTACATGTACAGAAACGGCTTGCGTGTTGGCAGGGGACTAGCTTTGGCAATGAAATGATACACTACTTCTGACAGTGATGTCATATTCAGAGCCACCACTGTTCTTCCTACCAGGGTACAACATAATAGCAAGTGCTGCTATACAGTAGTTCCCACTCAGCCAACAGTTGCAATATGCTAGTAGCCCAAGCAACAAATCAAGGAGAAGATTTCGAAGAGGATTCTGCAGCGGCTTGTGTCGACATGTCCCACTTGATGAGTTCATGTTGAATCACTTCATGATTAGAATTCAGCCCCTCTGCGATTGTAGCAGGGGGGGTTTCTTACTACAGCATTCTTTAGAGGCTCTGGAAACTGTGCAAAGCACCAGCATTTGGCAATCGCTGGTTCCAAGTTGACTTGCTGGGCTTGAAAAAAAAGGCTATTGACAAAGAAAGGCTTGCGTATCTTTGCTGTGCTCTTGTACTCCATTGGAAACTGCGCAGCACACCAACAACCAATGTAACTTACCAACATGTGGAATTTGGGCGCCGGTTGCATGGCATTTTTGCCCCATTCTTCAAAGTACGGTTCAACCTCCTTGTATTCAACATGCATGTTCTGAATGGCTTCTGATCAGTTCGTATTCTGTAACTCTTTGGGAATTGATCAAAGTACTATTCGCCCAAGAAGGGTTCTAACTTGACATGAGGAGAGTCCTCATTCATTATGGATGCAACGACCAAGCTGGTCACGGAGTGCTGCAACTGTTCTGGGAAATTGATTGTCGCAACATTGACCAATAAAGGGCTCTACCATCAAGGACAGCTTTGTATCAGGATGTGTTTGGGCTTAAGCAGCACCACAACAATAGACAGCAAGAATAAGCCACTGCAGCAGTGCTCGAGGCACAAGGTAGTTGTGGTGCAAATCCAATCACTTGGTGAGGAGAAATGGCATCCCCAAATAAGTCATGTGGAGAAGACTTAAGGCAATCGCAAATAATTTACATCAACTGTCAAACACATGTTTAATTGATCACAACAGAGTGCGTGTAAGAAACAAAGCTGCAGCAGTGTTCACATGTTCGTGGAGGTACAACAGTGCATCCCATAGATTAATAGCACAAGAATTCTCTGAAGGCTTCAGTGACTTTACAGGTTACATAACTTGCTAAGAACCTGTGGAACGCTTGCAAACAATTTGTCATGGACTGCATGGATGAGGTGGTGTACTCAACTGGATTCTATTTTTGCATGCAGGATGTTGTCTTGCAAGACTGGGCAGTTGAACCAGCAGATCTGGCTTAGCCCACCAGTTCCTGATTTGCGTACAAAGTTCCAGGCAAGAGAGCGCTGATTCCGATATGACAAGGACTTCTCATATGCTTGGATGCGGCAGAGAGTGGTTGTGTTGCAAGGCTAAACATGAGTCTCACAGTCCATCACTGAGCGCCCCTGTGGGCTATGAGAATGAGAGCAGTATAATTAAGCCAGACACATGTGTTTTGAACATCCGACGTAAGGTCAACAGAAGAACTAGAGAGAATGGAATGGCTGCCAATACTGGGGGTACTACTTTGAGGTTGGGTTCTTACAGAAAGAAGAATGCCTCAATGACAAGATAGGTGCTTGGTTCACCCCAGGTTTGGATCACACTGGTACTAGATGTGTTATTGAGATCAGCATTGATGACCAGACAACGCCGCCTTGTTTTCTCTGGTTTTGTGTCCATCGCCATTTCCAGAAAGGCCAACCAAGGGTATGCACAGTAACAGTGACGACTACATCAATATACCAGATGATTGATACTGGCAGGAGACTTGTGTTATCCTGAAGAAGCACCAGAAGACTTTGAAGATGTTAACTTTGACTTTGGCACTGTCTAAGCAAGGTTTCTGTATGATATTCTCGTTCTGAACAACTGGAAGGGTTTGGGATGTCACGAGTCCCTATTCAGGCATGCCAATTTGCATTTTGCTGTTGTTTCTACCAGCCCCCGCACCCAAGCTGAATCCAATTGAGAAGGTATGGAGTGTTACTGTTGTTGGAAGGCTCAAAAGCTACCCATCACTGGATGCCGTCGTCAAAATCATGCTGTTCTTCTCCGGGCAGTTACAGACATCCTGAACCACTTCACTTATGAAGACACGGAGAAGCAGCCAGTATCGCAGTTGTGGCTATATTCCATAACTTGGCATTGTTCTTCGTGAAAACAGAGTCGGGAAATACAGCCGGTTGTTTTGTTGTACATCAAATACTTTAACTCAAATGGAAATAGCATGCAAATATCAATGTACCTAATAACAGTCTATTATCATTATACAATACGAGTAGCTAGATAGCTTGGTTGAATGTTACCTTCTTTGGTAGAGTCGACACCACTTTTTGTTCAACTGAGCTGTTTCTTTCAACTCTTCACGATGTACCTAATAATAGTCTAATAGTCTATTATTATATACAATACGAATAGATAGCTTGGTTGATTGTTACCTTCTTTAGTAGAGTGGACACCCAGTCTATTTGTTCATCAACTCTATGAAAGGCGACGAAAACGTTGTTTTCCACCGAAAACATGTATTGACTTTGACATTTCCGATACTGGCTTTGACAAACATGTCTAAAACCGTATTATTATTGCCCCCTTCACATGTCGAAAGTACACGTTTAGAACCAGAAGGCTTCGTAACCTCAGAATGTTTAGGTCGAGAACGTGAATATCTTCGGTCATGTTCGTGATAAAGATCCGCATCGCCAATGTCTTTTGATGCCACCAATTCTGGAATGATACACCACAAAACAGGGAGTCGTCAGTCAGCGATCCCAGCTTGTTGTCATCGTCGTCGTCGTTCACGATGAGCTACCCAACCTCGTCTACTAGGACGAGTCAGATCACCAAACTGTTGCAGTATGCGCTAATTGCTATATTTGGATACTTGCTGGGGTGTGTTTCACCCTCCAAGTTTGTCAAGCAGATTGCAATGTCAAACATGTCTTCTCGAAATCTTGAGGAAGAGGTGTCACCCGAAGGTGAAGAGGAAGAAGAAGAAGAAGGCTTCAACATCAGCTCGGTACGTAAACTGAAACAGTAGTCGAAGTGGACCCTTCTTTGGATGTCGCAGTCAAATCAATGCTTGCAGGATGACCACTGGCTGACTCACGCTGTTCTCAAACTCCCAGGACGAAGATGTTACTATTGTGACTTGCATCGTTCTGCTGCTCATCTTTTTGACGATTGTTTTCGAGTACAGTAAGGAATACGTCGAAGAACGTGCCTCTAGCAATCTACTACCTCTCGTGGAGAAACTGTTTGGTGAAATGACAGTACTTGGCTTTCTTTCCATCGTGACCTTCGTCATCACCAAAGCTGGATGGTTTGCAATCTTGTCTGAAAAGTTTTTTGGAGAAGCAGAGGAACTATTGGAAATCTTTGAATTCGTTCATTTCACCATCTTCTTCATCATGATTACCTTTGTCGCCCAAGTCTTGATTCTAGTCGCCGAAGCCATGCAGACGGAAAAGGAATGGACTGAAATGGACAAGGCCGCACGCGATCCATCGCTCTTGGAGGAATGGGAACGACGCGCCGAGTCCTATTACGAAAGCAACAAACAGAGACGCCGTCAATCCTTTGCCTCGGCCCGCGAAACGTCCTCCTTTCTTCCCTTTTTGCGGTCGCGTGCCGACCAGCGACGTGAAGATCAAGTCTTGTTCAAGGCGCTGCGCGATGAATTTTTGTTGGAACGGAGTCCTCAGTATCCCTTTCATCCGGCGCCGGAAGAGAAGCGTGTCAGTGATGATTTTAACTTTGGACGGTATTTGGGTATCAATCAGGGTGGATTGCTGGCGCATGTTGTGGAAGTGAGCATTGTGACATGGTCAATTTATGCCATGTTGACTGTGGTCTATTACCTCTATGTGTTGATGGTCAATGAGAATGTTGGGGTAAGTCAACGTGTGATTGATTGCACATGAATGTCCTGCCAGTTTAGTGTGTTGTGATTCTTGGATCATCTATTGCTCACCAAAGAATTTGCTGTTCATCTACTTACATCACAGATCTTGGCGTGGTCATGGGTCGGCATGGGCTGGATTGTCTATGCATTCAATGTTTACTTTGAAAAACATTTGGTACAAGTAAGACGCAAGTTTCTAAAGAAGGAGGTCTTTCTCATGGCCAAGATCGACCAAAACAATGGAGGTGACGTTTCTCTCTTGGACGCTGACGAAACCACGTACCTCAACTCGCTCGTCAGCGACGAAGCTCAAGTCTCTCTCCCCATGTGGACAGAAGTGGACATTGATACTTACAATGAGAAACGACCCTGGCTTGTCAGATGGCTCGTCGGAGGGCACCCCACGCGACAACAATCGATATACTGGATGGACCGTCGAGGGCCGAAACTCTACCTTCTCGTTCTGCAATCCAACTTGCTGTTTCTGGGCATCTACGCTGCCATGAATGTGCTCGGTTTCTTCTCCTATATGTACAAGGAAGAGTCGACCGTTATCTTTGTCGCCTACATCATTTTGTCCACTTTGCCCGTGATTGGAATCATGTTTTTCAAGAAACGTTTGGTGGCCATTCTGTCTCAAGTCTGCTGCATGGGTGCCTACCGTCGTCCCAATGTGGTGGCTGATGTGCTACGCGAGGAAAAGACGGGACGAGTGGTGCGAGCCTTTATCGTTATCTACAAAATGAGACGCTTCGCACGAGAAGCCGAAACGAGTACCTACGATCGACACACGGCGGTCATGAAACGAAAGAAGTTTGACAAGATTGAGCTAGCTGAGGTTGGAAAGACGTTTGATACCTTTGACACGAGTGGAGATGGAAGTATTTCATATGACGAATTTGAAAATTTGATGAATAATCTTGGTGCGGAGGTGTCAAAGGAGGGATTGAAGGCCATGATTGGCATGCTGGATGAGGATGGCGATGGCGAAGTCTCCAAAGAAGAGTTCGTCAACTGGTATGCAGACAATGCCCACGACGATAGGTCCGAAATGGAACGAGCTCACGACCTATTCATGCTGTTTGACAAGGATGATTCTGGTGAACTGACCATTGCAGAGTTCAAGCTGAAGCTGGATGCCTTGAATGTTGGATTCTCGGTCGACGAGGTGGGTGCCATTGTCAACGAGCTTGACGAAGACAACAGTGGAACTATTGGGCTGCATGAATTTGCGTTGCTGCTTCGGAAGTACTATCCAAAGGAGCTGCTAGATGAGGCGAGACTGCAAACGGCATCCTCGGCTTTGTTCAATGAACCTTCACATCATCATGGAAACCCTGGCGACTGGAACAACAGTGGGATGTTCCACTGATTTCCGACGCTAACGCAAGCGATTAGTACAGCTGAATATCTCGAGGATATATCTATATATTTAAAATGCTTAAGTAGCGAACAGTAAGTTACGTTGGCTCACCAAACATCTCTGTCGTTTAAATATCTCGGAGCTTCGTCTCTGACACCATCTTTCCATAGATATCATCAACACGCTGCTTCCATGCATCTAGTTCTTGCCGCGTGCCGCCTTTCATGGGTCGTTCTTCAAAGACATTACCGAATGGATCATTTCCCACTTCTTTCGAAGAAGCTCCATCGATGTCATCACCCACTTCCTTCTTCGGAGAACCAACATCAAAGTGACTCCAAATGGCCTTGGAGTGGTCATGACCGCTATGCTTTCGATCGTACTCGTCCACTGTAACGTACTTGCGACAAGCACCACAATAGGATCCTTCGACAAACGATTGACTCGCCAACAGAGGATCCAACTTTTTCGAACTGGTGCTGCTGGGATCAAAGGGTTTCAACCCCGCATTATTCTTGCTCGCCCACACGTTGGCAGTGTCGTGGGCACGGTGGTTTACATCATAGTCGTAGACAAAGGTTTGGCAAGCACTGCAGTAGCGGTCTTCACAGTTTAGAACGGAATCGTAATGAGTCGTTGCGTTTTGAAACAGATTTTGGCGCGAAGTTGAGCCGCAATCATCGGTGGATGCAAAAGCACTCTTGTTGTCGTAGAATGGCATCAGGGTTTGAGAAGAGGCCTTAACCAATGCCTTAACGTTCTCTTTGGAGGAATCTAGGAGAAATCCTTTGGAAGGAGATGGTGTAGACGGTGGAACGAGGACTCTCATGGTGATTGTTTTTGAAACTGAAAAAAGTGAGCGACGAAGCACACACACGAAACCAACAGAACAAAAATAAAATAAAAACGGCGCGATCGTCTGGCTGTGAAAAGAGCATCGTGGTTTCCGATCGGGTGACAAAGCTCGCTGAATTGTGTTCATGTTCAATGTTTGTCGAAAGTTCAAAACTGTCACTTTTGTTGTCACTGGGTTTCTTATGCTTAGTTCCTCTCTTCTTTTTCACATACCCTTGTTCCCTTGTGTGTTCATTGATTGGCATTCAACGCCTTCAGCAAGGTCATCATCCTTCGTTGCACTTTAGATATAGTTAATTACAGTCCTAGTCGAAGAGATGGCGAGTAGCAAGCGGCGAACGCTGGCGGAACGTGAAGCCGAACGGTTTACGACCCAATCCTCACATTACCCACGACGTGCCAAAGCAGTGACGCCAGAACTGGAGGAGCTGAAAACTATGAGTTTCACCGAGTATGTACAGCATGCACTCTTTGACGATGAAGGTAGTAGTAGTGGTAGTGACGGCGAAGATGAGGAGAACAGCGGAAGCAAAAACGGGAAGGAAGAAATGCCTCCTCGGAAAATAAGTTGGGAGCATGGGGTGGTCAAGATTACCTTACCAAAGGGGTGGTGGGATGAAGCAGGAATCGCCAAAGACCGCACAGCCAGAGGACCAGAGGTGAGTATACTCTGTACCATATCCAAAGTACTACCTGATTCTACCCCTTCTCAGCTCACCTCTGAAACCCCTCCCCTACGCGTAGTGGCAAGAAAAAACCAAGCTAGGTGATAAAATGGTGGAGGGCCCCATCAAACAGCACATTAACGGCATAGGAGGAATCTATGAATATGCCCTGTTTGATTCGCCTGCCATGAAACTATCTGAGTTTCGAGCCAAGGCTGATGAATATCGCAAGAGCCAAGTTGGTTCAATAGTCGACGACAACTTCGACGATGATGATGTTTGCGATGGGCTTGCGAGGAGGTTCTGGAGACGACTGGGCCCAACAACACCTCCTAGCATGTATGGAGCAGATATGGAGGGATCCTTGTTTGGTGGTGATCCAGCGACTGGTTGGTCCCTTGAGGGCCTCGACAACTGTTTGCATTTGCTCAGCGCTGATCAAGACTCGAAGGAGATGCCGGGGGTCACCACCCCCTACCTGTATTTTGGAATGTGGGGCAGTGTCTTTTGCGCGTAAGTAAACAGAAACGTAGAGCGGTTCGTCTTGTCTGCGATTTAAAAACACATCTCACCAGTGTCTGCCCACAGCCATACTGAAGACATGAATCTGCTGTCCATTAACTATCTTCACGCAGGTGCCCCCAAATACTGGTATGCGATTGCCCCAGAGCACGCCAAACGCTTTGAATCCCTGGCGGAGTCTCACTTTGTCCACGCCCATCGTGATTGTCCCGAGTTTCTCAGACACAAACAAAACATGTTATCTCCTGCGATTCTCAAAAAGGCTGGTGTTCCATTTGAAGTTCAGATCCAGCGCCCCGGCGACGCCATTATCACATGTCCCGGTGCCTACCACTTTGGTGTCAATTTGGGCTTTAACGTTGCCGAAGCTACCAACTTTGCCATTCCTGAATGGATCCCCAAGGGCAAGGAGGCCAAGATTTGCATGTGCCGTCCTCAGTCTGTACGAATCGATGTAGATCGCTTTGAGCTTTTGTTGGAAAAGTATACACAGGACATGGAAAATGCGAAGAAGCTCGGCTTTCCGCGACTCACGTATCATCAATGGACCATGTTGGAAGACAGTCGGCGGCTTGCTCAAGCCGAAAAAATAGCAAGC
Source organism: Herpochondria borealis (assembly GCA_032274145.1). NCBI lineage: Eukaryota > Rhodophyta > Florideophyceae > Ceramiales > Ceramiaceae > Herpochondria > Herpochondria borealis. Next base: position 8,524 of record JAVCKV010089540.1, on the reverse strand, counting down.
AGCAGTCCGAGTCCAAAGAAGAGAAAAAAGTCAAAAGAGGACAGCCCTGTTGTCCGGACCAACATGTCAACGTCACATGAAAGCAATGAATTGTGGGTTGAAGTCATGATTCCCTTGGGTGCCGATGGCAAGTCATCACGAGTGGCGACAAAGGGGAAGCGCAAAAAGAAAAAGTCCAAGAAGGAAAATGGAGGAGAAGAATGGAGGTTGGCGAAACGTATTGATGCCAAGAAAGGCAAGGCTACTATTAAACTGGATACCAAAGTGTTGTGTCTGTTACCTGGCCGAACGGAGGGTGCCGACTTGGAAGATGAACAATGCTTTGCCGGTGTCGTGACCGAAATAGCCGATGGACATGTACGAATTCACTTTGCTGGTCTCAAAAAGGAAGATGATGTCTGGGAGCCAGTCGCCAGTCCAAAGTTATTTCTGGACGGCGGCAAGTGGGAAGCATCCAAACATGACAAGTTAGTCGTTGTGGAGTGATGTTCGGTTCATTCACTCAGTCATTCTCTGGGAAGGAGAATCATGCAACTGTCAGCACACCGTTATAGTTAAATCAAGATGAGTCCAGACTCATCGCTGGCGGCTATAAGCCACCACACCATAATATTAGATACAAGCTTACAACTTATTGTACAGACGAGCCTGTACCTGATCAGATTCACGATTGCAGTATAGAATTATCCCCAATAGATGGAACTGATCGCCGTCGGCCACATGCTTTCCGTCGACGATTTTTCCTTTTCTGATCCTTGCGCAGACCTCCAGACTCAGACTCGCGCTGGTGGGACCGGCTGCAAGGCTTCTGTGCTACTGCTACCTCTAACCGCACGACACTATTGCTACGTCTTGCTAACTAGAGAGAGATCTTGTAGCTACCAATGTTTTCTCATTCCTTCACGCAGCAAATGATAGCACAGAGTCTTTGTAACAGGGGTTGTTGAATTTATAGATTGCTTTGTTCGTTTCAATGTTTTCTACATTTAGTCAACGTTGGACATGGTAGCATCCTCCTTCTTTCCCTTGTTTTTGCTCTTGCGATCCAAAGCATTCTTACGGTCCTTGTCCATCTTGAGCTTGGTAATTGTCAAGGACGATGCTGGAATGCCCACGGGAACGGTAGCACCATTGGCCTTTTCTCGGGTAATGCGCTCGACATGAACGACCCACTTCTTTCGGTAGACAGCAGTCACCTTACCCTCACGTGTCTTGTAGACACCTCGAGTGATAATTACCTCATCGTCTTGACGAATAGGCATGGATCGCACGCCATGACGGGCCTGCAATTCCTTGGACAAATTGGCCGACATGAGCTTGCGTCGAGCCTCCGAGTGAGCCCCGAAATGAGCCTTTCGGCATTTACGGCGAGACGAAGAAACAGTGTCGGAGTACTTCATTGTGTGTATAAAGGTTTGATTGAACTATGGGGGGGAAGGGGGAGAGAGGAACAAAATCAAGTGAGCACACAGTGCAAGTAACGTTCAGGACAACGATGATGGCTCGTCGAATTCAACAGCTTCTTTCTTCGTTTCAAGTGCTTGCTACAACACTTTCTACAACACTACATCGCAACATCATACATGTCATCGATGCAATGAATCAACGCCGCCATCAAGATCACCATGGTCAAATCGATCAACATAGCGCACACACCTTCGAACGATGGAAATTATCGTGAGTGGAGGAAAGCTTGTGTAGGTCTGGTATAAATTGCTACGGGAGCTAGTATTTGGCATTTGGTAAAGTTTGCCATGTAGTCGAAGTAGTCAACAAAAACACTGGGAAATGATGGTACTGCTACTGGATTACTGTTGATTTTGTTTTCACTCATTTTTCTTGACCAGCTTGTTCACGAGCAAGCTGGCTTGTGCAGAACACTGGTCCTCACTATTCATTCTGGAGTCGTTAGGTGGCAAACCATTCATCCCTGTTGTGCTGCTATGCATATACGATAAGAACGTAGAGAGGTTTAAAAGAGTACTTTCAGTGCAACGCGAGCCGAACTACAGTACCTTGAGGCAGGCAGTGTTCTGCATAGATGCAAGGATGACCCCGTTGCACCGTGGGCAGGTCATGCTCTTCTCCAGAGCCAATGCTTGAGTTTTCCTCCCCATACGTAGTGGATCAACGAAGCTGGGCTTCCTTCCGGAGTACTAGTTAGTGAGTAAATAAACTGATGCAGCTTGCTCTATCCCTCCAACAGTACACACAGATTATCATTTCTAATACGGTCTAAACCTCTCTAACATTACCAACACCTCACTCGCAAGCATTGTAGACTTTTCTAGAGTACATCACAATATAGGATTCGTTCGCAAATATCGTGTATTGAAAGTCCAAATGTTCGTTCTTTCGTCATCCTCATCCAATGGCCTCTATCCAGTCACCTCCTACAACTGATACATCGTCATCCGCCTTCCATTGTCTCACTTCCATAGATTCTCACATTCCCTCATTCCTTCAAATACATGTCACTCAACTTCCCTCTTCAGCTCTAGCACACAAACAAACTCCAAAAACTCTCTCAAGTCTCACACTCATCTAGCAACAACCGGCGCAACGCCACGCATTGCGCCAAACACGCAGAATGTAGAGTGTATGTAGCGTTTTTTTCACACACCCTCCAAACCTTTTGGTTCACTCACAAATCGTCGTTCAAATTCCCCGTCAAAGTCAACGCGGCATTGGTCGGCGACACCAAAGACATGTCGATGTTCCGACACTTGTTTCAAAATGGCATTGCGCATAAAGGGGGGAAAGACTTGACCAACCGTGCCTACAAACTGAAAGATATCCCCCTCCAGGCCCAAGGCAATCCCCAAGACGGCCTCAGATTCTAAAAAGGCCTTGCCGTCGGGTTTCACCAAGACAATGGAGTCAATGTCTTGAGGATTGCGACCGTTTTGAAGAAGTAGCGATTGGCCCACTGCGGATTGGAGTGAGGCGAATCGAAAGTTGGCTAAGAAAGAAGGGAGGGGGCAGGGATTGGTGAGTTGGAAAGTTGTGGCGTGGGGGCAGAGAGGGGGGCTGCGGCTGTTGACTCACCGTCGGGGTCGTTATCAAAGGCAAAGTTGACCCCTGCATGACAGAGATTGCAGAGCCCATCAAAGAGAATGATCGGTCGGTCGTCTTCTTCAAAGACATCTGTTGCTACCTTCTTCCAGTCCCAATTCACCAATGGTGGAGAGTCGGAGGCCGTTGCAAAGGATGTTACCGATGCTGTTAGTGATACATAGCGTTGTGTGGTGGGATGATGTCGATGGGGCGACGATTGGAAGGAATGGCTATTAGAGATAAACAACAGGGCAAGCAATAGTACTGAACAGCTTCTCGACATTGTGTGATTGATGAAGTGAAGAGGAGGGGGTGATTGTAGCGCGTTGAATAGTTTCGATTGGTATTTTAGAATTTATAGCTCGGCAGGTTGCAATTGTTCTTTCATCGATGGGTGAACAAGGCCGCTTCCAGAAGAATTTTCGGATTGAGAGAGCTGCTGGCATGAGCTTGCTATCGTCTGATGTTGAAGTCAGCTGAAAGGTGCCGAATTTGCATGAGGCCATCGGTGACATGACAAGACTGATGTCATTGAAAGCGACCCGGAAACTAATTCAAACGGTGCACCCCTAAGCGTTACCACCTGCTCTAATTGCAGTGGGATGCGTCATCGATATGAAGTAATGCTTCGTACACGAACAATTTTGGCGATAGCGGGTGTCGGTCGGACGTAAGCATTGGGGGTACAAAAGACGAACTTCTTAGCGAGCTGGGGGGTAGAGATACGCTCCTGGATAGACGCAAAAACCTGTGAAAAGAACTCGGAAGGCGTGTGGACGTAATCCTTAGAAGTGCGTGACTCAGTATGTTTCAAGTGGTTCTTGCAAGTAGAAAGTGTGAGTGGAACTACCAATATTGGTGTCCTTCGTGTTATTTTTGGTGCTACTGTGAATGAGCCTACTCAAGTCGTTCTGAGTTGTCGCGACACATAAGTAGCGCCTATTTGTGGTTTTTATCTAGGTGTATTGACGTACGGTACATACCTAAAAGAATTCTCGTTTGGAAAGCAAAGATACAAAAGTGAGATGCAAGACAACAGCAGAGCTAAGTGTTAGCATGCCAAGCCATCTTCTATCATCATTCGTACTCTCTAGAGGTTCAGACACAGTGAACCATGATTGAAGTTCATACCTAGTCTGACACACTTTGGCAGAAATCCGATACCAAACTTCACATTCTCGGATTCTGTCCACACAACACCAGCTGTCGTCGTTTCTCGCGTTTCGCAAGAACCACCAAGCAACAATGTCAACCAGTCGACGCTCTCGTAAACCAACTCGATCTTTCTACGCCATGTCGGATGATGAAGATGAAGCGCGACGGAAGAGACAGTGCTATGCAGACTTCAGCGACGAAGACGATGATGATGACAAGAATATCGACGCGAGGTTCGCTCCACCACAGGCAAAGAAGCAGAATCGCACAACTTATCGTGGTCCGTCGTCTCGAGAAGTGTCAACGACTCCTCGAGTATCAACTCATCCTGCTGCAATATTGCCTTCACTACGAGCACCGATGCTTCGTGCACTGCCTCGAGCACCGCCACAAGCACCAACGAAACGAGCACCAACAGCACCAACCACAACTTTGCTCCCCTCAACACACAAGACGAGTGCTGGAGACGAGACTACCAAGCTGGGTATGCTCGCTGTGAAACTGTCCGCTGTTCTAAAGGTAAGCAAGTCTTTGATACTGACTCGTTGTGCATCCGTCATGGCTTCCGAGAAAGCAGCGTCGCTTGTGTTCGTGCCGATGATCGGCATTGTTTTTGAGACGTGCCACGATTCAAGAGTATCTTTGATCTGACATCTCTCATCTCTCGTATTCCATCACTTTCATTCCAACAGACGCAACCCAGACGATGCATCACCGTCGAGGATGCCTCGGAAATCTTGCAGCAGAACCGACGACGCCTGTACGATGCCATTCATGTCCTCAGTGGTGCTGATGTGGTACGAGTCGAAAAGATCAAAGTCAAGGGTCCTGACGGCAAGATTATGGGGAAGGAGGTCACCATGATCCACTGGGTCAACCGAGAAGCACCAAAGACTGTCGAACACGTGCGCCTGGAAGAGCTCGATCAAGAAAGCAAGCGTTTGGAAGCCTGGATGCAGCATTGCCGCACCGCTCGAAGCAAGTTGAATCTGAAGATGCTTCATGTCTCCAAGGATCTGCTTCTCACGAAGCAAGCACGAAATAGCGAGACAGGAGCAGCATTGCCTCGACATCCAGGTCAAGGCCCAAGTCAAAGCGAGAGCGTCGATCTCGTCTTAGCTCCACCGCCTGGCAGTGTTCTTAATGTGCACCCTCCGTTCGCCGATACCGATGGGTACAGTTTTCAAGTCTCCGTTCCTATCGGTACTTCCAGCAAGGAGAAGACGCAGTCGCCGATCCCGATTTCTGCATACATTGTGGAGGGAGGGAAGCTTCACAACCTCTTACCACCGCGACCTTTGCTCAGTCCTACTTCTTCCGGGATGCCACAAATCGGCGAGAGCCAGAAGAAGAACGAACCATTCGTTTCTTTGTCTCCCCCAGACCGTCGCGAAGGCAGCCTCGACGAGAGTTGCCTGGACTTCCGGCCAGGATCTCCGCATCTCGCCTACTGTTCTTCTGATCTTCAACTTCAGCCGACAGCATCAGGACCAGGAATATCCCTCACTCCAGAGGCGACGACACCAGCACTGATGACACCATCGTCGCCCTTGACACCAATGGCGGTGACACCCTTATTGTCATCAACCACATCCGATTTGTGGAGGCTCCTATCACCTGAAATGCCGTTGAATATGGCTGAGCCAGAATCTCATCTTCCAAACAAGATTGACGCTTCGTCTTCGTATCTGTCTCCAACAGTGTGCCAATCAAGCAACCACAACGTGACCCCTCTAGATCAGAGTCACGGTGCTGGAACCGGCCAGGTTCGTATGGATCTTCCCATGGACTTGATTACACCAGCGGCCTCCGCATCATCGCCACCACCCGCCACTGTGACGCCTCCTTTCAGTAGATCCATCTCCGAGTTGTTGAGGCTTATGCAACCTCCTCCTCCGACGCCGTTGGCTTTGGCTGGTATGTCGCCGCCCGACAAAAGGTCGGTAACATCTTTGGATCCAGTGTTTCCCTGCGACGTGTTGGAACAAGATCCGTTGCTCTTGGCTGCGCTTGCAAATATGGGAGAATTGTAGATCGGGTTCGCTACAAGTTTATGGTTGTGACACGTTGAGCTTGAACATATTCGCGCTCCTGCATATATTAGAATGTCCGTGAACAAAGAGAGAATTGTATCCGTAGATGAAACAAATCCTATCTCATAAAATATAAACAATTGTATATGAAAACTCCTTCACTCCTCTTCGTCGACAACTGCCGGCGATGGCACATCCATCAAGAAACCCTTCGCAGGTAGCTTGCGTCGCTGTTTACGCCTTTGTGCGTCGCGACGCTGTTCGCGGTTCAACTTCTTTTCTTCCTCTGTCAACTCCTCGAACTGAGCAGGATAAATGTCTTCAAAGACTCCATCAAATTCAAAGTCCTCGTCGTAATCTTCCTCATCATCGAATAGTATGGCATCGTCAGAGTCCTCAAAGTCCTCCAATGGTCGTTGCTTGTCATCCTCTTCGTCCACTTCGCCTTCTGCTGTCTCCATTCCTGCTTGAATCGCTGCTTCTTCCTCATCGACAGCAGGCGCCTTCTTCTTCTTGACGTAGAGAGTATTTGGATCCAACTTCTTCTTTCCCTGATTCATTGTAATGATACGACCCTTGATTTTCTTGTTCTTGCAAAACTCCATGGCACATGTGGCAAACATGGGGTCCGAGAAAATGACAAAGCCATATCCCTTGGATTTGCCCGTCTTCCAGTCTCTGATTATTTTGAGGGACGAAACGTTGCGTGTGTGACCGATATGAGTGCGAAGAAAGTCCATCACATCATCTTCAGTGCCATCGTAGGGAATACCACTGACAAAGACCTTGCCGGGGTCCACGAACTTCTTGGTTCCCCGACGACCTGCTGTAGAGACTCGTTCATGGTTCTTTTGAGATAGAATGGAGCCTCCTGGACCCCCACCACCACGATTGCCTACTTTCATAGTTAGAGAGCATTTGTAGGAGGAGGAGACGCTGGTAGAAGATAGCCGAGTCTCAAAGGCAGCTCTTCGGTGGGAAAGAGTCGGTGCAAAGGCAGCAGACCTCTCGCCTCCTGCAAGCAATGTCACCAACAGCAGTGAAGAAGAGAATTGCATTGTATTATCCTTTGTTTGTTGTGGCTGTGTGTACTGGACGGCGATCTCTCTACTCTGGAAGGACTCTGAAGTGGGGAGACGAGACGACCGATGCAGAAATTGCAGCTGATGGGTTTCGTTTGTACAGAACAAAAACAGGTGTGTCCAAGATTTCAAACATTTCTGTGGAAATTGATGGCTGGAGCGATTTTAGCTCTACTTCACAGCGTTTTTGTGTGTACCCCCGAGCAAGTGAAAACCACAATGAGTTCTCCACATCAACGATCCTGATCAGAGTGCCGTTGACGGCACTCATAGTTGTAAGTGGGTGGATCATCTTTGGAGCTACGTTGGAAGAAATGGACCACATGGGGAGTTCGTTTGGCCACTGCAGTGCCGTGGCACTTTCGGAGGGAGGCTACAACGTCTCTATAAGATGACAATTAAAGCTGCCACGCGCTTTTTGCTAGAAGCATATCGTGCCAAGGACTCCGATGTCCTCGACGTTTTGAAGAAGATTGGTTGTACAGGTCTTGTTCACCAAGTCTTGCAAGGATATACGGAGTACGCCGTTTTCCTTGGATAGAAGCAATCCTGACTCCGCTGTTTAAGCACAGCCATCCAAGAGCAAGATCTTTGGAGATATCTACCGTGTTCTTGCGCATGTATTGGAAGTAGGAGCATTCACTGCAGAACCACCTCCGCAACAATCTCCAGCAAGTGCCAAATTTAGCTGAGTTGAGTCAGTCCCAGGCCAATCAAGTCGTATGCGTAGAATTCAATCTGGAAAATCGCACAAATGTCAATCTTAGCCGATGCGCAGCTTGCCGAACCATTAGTTGCTGCTGCTCACCCGATTGTCCAAAATCACACTGGAAACTAGCTTCACAAACCTGACTGCCCTACAGCTAAAGGAAAGACTGTTCCTGGGGTTGTGCTCAACAAAAGAAGGCGCGGCGAAAACGAGCTAAACACGACGCTGCAAAGGCTCGACGAGACGAAGCATAAAATGCAGCCAAACTTGAACGTGGTGAACACGACGTTTTCACAGTTTTGCCGATGCCGTAAAGCACATCTTCCGTGGTGTGCTGTGAATGTCGAGCGCATGCTCTTCATGTTCCTCGACGTGAAGGTAGAACAAGAGGTCCACCTTTATGTATTACCAGAGGGAATCCCTTTTGAACTTTCGGGTCGAGGGGGGGGATCCTCGGTAGGCTGAAAGACTCAGGAGCTAAACTCATG
>JAVCKV010089429.1:0-20919 GCA_032274145.1 Herpochondria borealis | reverse complement strand
ATGACAGCGGCTGCAAAGTCGGTCGGGATGTTGGCAAATGTTGGCGCGTTGATAACAGAAGATGACGCCCGAAGCATGCCAGCTGCAAACGTGCTCTATCTTTGTACGGGGAGCCAAGGCGAACCACGGGCCGCCTTATCACGTATTGCTGCCGGTGAGCACCGCAATGTTAAGTTCCACAAAGGCGATGTTGTCATTTTTTCATCGAAAATCATTCCAGGAAATGACGTTGGATGAATTGGACGCGTACAAGGAAAGCATCATGGTTCACTATGGTTACGATAAGAAAGATACGGCGCCATCAACGTACGATGTCGAGGTGCTAGCGCCGTCTGTCGGCTTTGAACTTCTCGGCAAGAACGACGAGAAAGAAGTCATTGCACATGCCAAATGTCTCAACCTGGTATGGACAATGAGGCGGCTGCCTGATTATATTTCACGGCAGAGGTTGGTCAGCAACATCATCCTGTCTAGGCCCACCAGCAAGGCTAACAGAAGAGCGGTACCGCTGTTGCTTCCAACCAAGAGAGGGACCGCTCTCGATGGTCGTCCCGATGTTGTCTACACGTCAACAACAAAGCCCAATGGAGATAATGTCAAAACGTTGGACGTAATGGATGCAGGAATCAATCTTTTGTTCCCAGCATGGATGGATGCACTTGATTTTTTCTCAGGCTTGGGGGAACCATCGAGAATGACAGCTGGTGAAATAGAGAATTCACTGCAGATTGGCGACAGGTGGTACTCGATGGGGAAAAATGAGGAGGTTGATGACGTCGATCAAGAGACGGCACCGAGCAAGGAGAAGGGATCACTATCAGCCAACTATCAATTCAAGCTACTGTTGGATTCCCCAAGAATCGTCGTCGACTCGGAAAACGATGGTAACAGTGTCATTCTCCACATGGATCACCTTGACTTCCTGCACGTCAACGACAATCTCACCTCCACTGTGAACCGGTCCTTTTTTGTGCACAACCTGGAACTGTACACGATTTCGAGTAGTGGTTCGAGTCGTGACGTATACTCAGTGGAGAATTCGTTGATCAGTCCATGGAGTTTCGTTGGACGCTCACAACGCTGCAACGAAGCGGGGAAAGCAATATGTGAGTCACATTCGTTTCAGATTGCTGCCGAAGTGTTGAAGGCCAGAGCTGCATACTCCGACCTTAGCATCGCGTTGGACGTCGCAGTACGTGTGGCGAAGGACTTTCAAGATAGGAAAACCGGCAGGAATCCAAAGAGCGAGACCCCGCTGCGGTCACCGCGTTCAGAGGGAACGAAGGACAATGACCAAGGATCCTTAGAGCAACTGAATGCTACTGACAAAGAAGACGATAGCTCACACTGCGTGAAGCGTGCTTCGACGATGTCATGCCACTGTGAGGGTGTAGAGATTCTAGTCGTCGATGACAGCTTGAGACAATTCGCTAGCGCTCAGGAGCTGTTTTCGTTTTCTCTTCGTCATTGTTTGGTTCTAAATGAGCAGGGTGACATAACCTCGTGGACACAAGTGGAGGGAGAGAAGGACCAGTCTCCGTGTGCTTCTCCCTCATCACGACTGGTTGTTCGCGTTGCCAGTTTGGACCTCTTTGATCACTTGCAACGGAAAGGATCACGATTCTGTCTTGCAGCTACGACTAAGGACGCGACCTCGGAGTCGAACACTGGGCAAAAGAAATCTGCATACGCATTCCATTGGCCCATGCACTCATCGGTGGAAGTTTCGGTGTGGGGCTTTGCCCCGTCAACTAGTCTTGTTGATGCATTGGGAGAGGCTACCTTATCATTGAGCATGGAGCCAGGTCAATATGCAATCGAATATGAGAGTATCAACCTTCCAGAGGCCTCGCGTAGGCACAAACTCAACGTCCGGTCTTTCACGATGCAATGGAATCCATCGACAGTGATAGCCCTGCAGAGGTTTCTGGGGCGCCTTCTGAAAGAGGTTCGCCTGAAATCGAGTGCAGCCGATGCATTGCTTGCATCGTCCAACTCGCCTCAGCCAGAGAGTCCACGTGGTGTCTCGAGTGCATCTGACCCTCATAGTGTACCGATGCAGGCCATCTTCGAAATCGGAAGCCTTACCGTCTGTTTGAATAAGGAGCACCAAAATCGCCGTTTGCTGAAAGCGGTTTTGACTGGAATCGGTGTGTCTCTCGATGTCGCTGTGAACGCTGACTCCACCTATGTTGGTTGCGTGGAAGACGTGCAGGCTTGGGATGAAGATGATCACAACTCAACCGGAATGGTTGATGCGAATCGTTCAGTTTTGAGAGTTCAGTTGAAGGGAAAGAGACCGTCGCAGGATCCTAGTTTCGCCTTCTTCCGGTTTAGGTACAAGAAGTATGCAGAAAGGGGTGCGGATCACCAACAAGAAGCCCCTTCTTGGATTGTTGAGAAACTGCAGAGTGCCGTACACGGTCCTGGAGAGAGGATTGATGACCATCTCAGTATAAGTGTTGCGTCGGTTCAGCTGACGTATATTCGCGGACGGACGGAGGAGCTAATGGATTATTTGTCCAATGGATTGCCTGGAAAAGGCATGGGTGTGACTTCTAAAGCTGCAAAAGGATTCATTAACAAAAGAATCCAAACGAGAAGCTTCCTAGATCTGAACATTGCCGCACCTCAGTTAAGAATCCCTCAGCACGAATCTTCCGCGAACGGCGTGTTCCTTCGCTTGGGTGACGTGCAGCTGAAAACATGGTTTGAATTGCACGGAAACAAAGATGGCCTCAACAGAAATGATTGGTATCGAGTTCTTTCTGTCTCTGTTCTTGGCTTGGGATGGAACACCTATTTTCGGCACGAAACGAATCTTAGCGACGCCTTGCCAATCGATCTTCATTTCGATTTAAGGAAACCAATGGATCGATCGAAGGCAACCGTGCTTCAGGGTAGCCTTTCATTTGTTGAAATGCTGTTGAAATACACCGACTACTGTCTTCTCCATTCACTGCTGAAAGACAACGTAGGGAAAAAGCCTGACATGTCAAAGTGGGAAAACGTGGAGAAAGCGTTCTGGATGGAGACTGAAAATGATAAAGATAGCTCACAAGGACATACACCGACTGCCAATGAGTCGGAATATGACGTCGCGTACTCCTCAAGTGCGAGGCTTGTCCAGTACGGAACGAAGGGAAGGCTTGTTGCGAATGCCAGTTCGCTTTCAGCAGAAGGCTCTCCGGGAGATGCCATTATGCCTTCGAGTGTCGCAATCAGCAAGGCGGACAAAGTTTTCGACTTTGGATTCAAGATGAATGGTATTCGATTGACATTACACCGCGATGACGACATAGATTCAGATGGCGTCACTGACAGCGCTTTTGCGTCGAAATTTCACTACGACGTTGTCGTACTCCGCTTAGACGCAGTTGAGGTTTCCTTCGCGCTTTCTTCTGATCGAGAAACTTCACTTCATGCGACTCTGTCCCGCATCAGCCTGTTCGATTTGGGGGATACCGGTAGACTCGTGCGGGAGCAGTACTTCCTCAATTTGGCCACGTTAGACACGGCAGGCAATGCGACAATTGGAGTTGTTGGGCCAAAGAGAAACCCCTGCGCCTTCGCTGTTATTGCCGAAGGTTATTCGCCAACTATGAGTGACAAAGCCCGAGGGAATACCCGACCAATGGACCAGCCTGAACCTCAGATTGTCCTCACCGTCGACACCTGCCCAGCGTCAACAGGATCACCGACTAGATCATCAGTTGCCTACGAATCTCGATCTGAGAAGACGACGGTTGCAAGAATGGTCATCAATTACCTCAGCATTAACGCCATGATCAGACCTCTTCGCGAGATTGTGTCGTTTTTGTCATGTGGCTGGTCTGCCGAAGCTCAGAGTGTTTCCACGGAGAAAATAGAGCACGACAAGTCGTCAGCGGACGAAACCGGAGTTGTGGCAAAATCAAAATCGCGATCCACTTTCCAGCTCAAGCTTGTCGCTCACTATCCTCGGGTTTTTTTCGTGGCGGATGAAGCGGACATGCACTCTAGGGCTCTCGTCTTGCGGGGGTAAGTTCTTTCTGATATTGATTCTGTTCTAGCTTCAAGTGCGCTGTCTCCACTCACATGTACATGTCCGACACAGCCTCGCTGTTGTCAATGCCAGCATTCATCAAGAGTCATCAACAGGCATAGACCATTCGAATGCCGCTCGGGGGGACGCGGAACAAGTGATCTCGTTGGACGCTAACCTCCACAGTATGGAGAGTTTTATTAACCCGGATGTTAGTGTCGCCCTAGGAGGGCAGCTCGATGAGACGAACGATTGCGAGTCAAAGAGTACTGTCCATACTCTCGGTGTTGCGTTGATTCAGCCAGTGACCGCCGGGGTTGATTTTCGGCAAGTTTCGAAGGAGCGTTTCCCAACCATTAGATCGGTAAATCTTAACATGGAGGCCGTCTCGACCATGCTGAGCTTCGAAGATTTGAGTCTGATCAATCAACTTTTGAGGCGCTGGTCCCCAGAAGGGAAATCAAACAACCGAAGATCAAAGGAAGAGCTCGACAAGAAAGCTGAGGGCACAATCCAGTTCGACATTTCTGTCGAAGCCCCGCGTCTAGGAGTGGAACTCAAGAATACGATCGATGGGGTCGTTGTTGACAATATCAAGGCAGCGTCAACCCCAACCTTGGATATAGAGAAGGGTGACAGGCTTGTATTGATTGATGGTATTGATCTTTCGGGGCTTTCCCTTCAACGTGTTGTCCAGATGTTAGCAAAGAGACCGCGGCCCATGATCCTCACATTTGTTAGAAATGTGAAGTCTGAACGCGACACCGCAGCCTCGACAGGAAACAATGGAGGAAATATTTCGGTCTCGACGGAAACGAGGAAACGCGACAAACCCATACCATCAGGTGGAGACAAGTTCCCTGTTGGGTACAAGCTACACTTTCGCATGGGTACCCCGAATGGTTTTGTTATTGAAAGGACGCATGGTGGTGACATTCCCATCATCTCTGGAATTGATCTTGAGATTTTGTCACAGGCTCTAGTGGGTGCCGACGTTGATCCAGTCGTGAATTCCGTCACGTCGACCGCGGCTAAGATTCCGCCAACAGGGACAGCGATCGTGGCCGTGAGCGGGTTAAAATCTGTTGATTTGGGGTTTGATGAAACTGCTCGAGTGCTTGAAGAGTTTGCAAAACCAAGCTTTGCCAACGAGTCAGAAGAACTAAAGGACACTGCTGTGTACACGATATCATTCCTTGAGCTGTCATCAGGTGACTGGGGGTCAATTGACAGCTTCGATGCAAGTATTGCTGGGATGGCGCTCACATTCATTGATGACTATGAGGGACGAGATATGCCTCTTCTACGAGGGAAACTAAGTTCTGTTGAACTGCATTGTGAAAGAGGAGTTGGCCTGCTTACGGATATAATCGACACGGCGACGGCCTCTGTCTTTGGAACCGTTGCGGCTGCGATCGAAAATCCTGAATCGCGGCACCTGGTTGAGGAGGGAGCAGATGCGTTTCGCGACATTAGTTACGAACGTATATCCAAGATTTCCGGGAGCTATCAAGCAAACATAGACTACTACCATCCTCGGATTGCTGTCTGGGAGCCTTTGTTAGAGCCATCTCGGCTGGCTCTCAATACAGTTTGGAAACCTGGCATCTCGAGCGGTGCACAAAAACGACCTGGACAGCTTGCCATGGAACTGTCAGATGAGCTAGAACGAGGTCACGCACCTGTAAACAGGGCAGCGTCAAGCTCAGTATCCGTCAATATTACTGATGCCGCAGCGGAGGTAGTCGCGAGGACTCTTCGGCAACTTAGCAAGTGGAGGGGAGATAAATCTGAGATTCCGTCCCACCCTCAGTCAGCACTCGAGGATAGGATCAACGTTGATGCAACCTACGCCAAGGGGACAATGACAAACGAAAATGAGAAGGTAAAATGCGTCAGTGACGAAGCACAAGATGCATTGCCCCGACGACGAAGTATACACAAAAAGAGAGCGGCCGCTAAAGAAGCAGCACAAGCTGCCCTAGTTTTCGCGCAGAAAAGAGGTGCCGAAATCCAAAAGACTGGAGAATCTGCGAAGCCATTCATCTTCCGTAACAGAACTGGTATTGAGCTCCAATTCTGTGACCAACTAGCGGCATCGATAGAGAACCCCGCTTCAGCCATTGTGCTGGAAGACAATCCAGCTGCAATGACAGTTCCTGTCGATAACGAGGCAAGGTTTCAAATGGAGATAGTGTCCGCCGACAAACACAAATCACAGTCCGAAGATGGGACGTCCACGGTAGGCAAGAAGGTTCGTTCTTACGAAGGCACATTTCCTCACCTTGCTGTTTGGATCCATTGCAACGATAAGTCCACGAACTTTGAACCGCTTCTCAATCTTCAGGTCTCCAAGGTGGGAACGTTCTTGAGAGATTTGACCGTTGTTCATCCACGAGATGATCTCTCGTCATCTGCTACCATTCCTCTTCTTTGGAAGGTTGAACTAGATGAGAATCGCAGAATATTGACACTGAGCAGCGCTGTCCAAGTGTCTCCCATCGCGCTTGGTCTTTCGCTTGATCTAGGGTACATCAGAAGAGATAATTCGGTCGACAAGTCAACCATCGAGAGTCTTGGTTCAGTCGCTCCCGGCGATACTTTCTTTTTGCCTCTTTGGATGTTCCTGCATTTCGGAGAGCAAGAAGTGTACGTTAGACCATGTTGTGCCAATTCCGATCAAAGCACAACCTTTGAGTGGAGCGGCAATAGTGTGCTAAAGTATGGGCGTCAGCCAACCACTTCTACCTGGATGTGGCGAGAAACGTTTAGCCAATCCTGCTCGGTTGCGTGCAAACGCCTCGAGAAGAATACAACTCCCATTTGGTTGTCGTGCCTCACTTCCCCCGTTGCAGTCGATGATTTCAAAAAGAGGTCTGTCAACAAGAGAGGAACCGCAGAATACCAACCTCAAGGCATAGTGAACTTGATATTCGATTCCAGTATAACTCTTCGCAACATGCTCCCTATTGGGATCCAATGGGAGCTGGCAGATGTCTCATTCAACATGCTTGAAAGGTCGGCCCGAGAATCGCAAGAGTCAGAGAGTCGGAACAACTCTTTGGGCCCCGGGAGCTGCGTAGAGGCACTTTCGTGTAACGTTACGGAGGCCAGCGTGCGCCTCAGAGTCCGGCCAATTCCGCATATGACATGGACGGACTGGGCCCTGGTGGCAAACCCTACCCAAAACCTCAAATCGAATGATGATGACGGTGAGTGTCTTGACTTGTCAAATCGGGTTCGCAACTTTTCTCTAACCCATGCTCCAGCATCCGACGAGGAAAAGGATAGTCCAGGGATACAAGAGACGGTAGTTCATACTGTCAGCGACTTTGGTTGTCCTGTTCATGTTGGCATCCGCCTTACTCCGAAACTAAACGAAGCTTGGTTTGGTCAACCTCGTTGCTACGGTCTTGATGTGGTAGTTTTTGCATCACTGTGGTTTCGCAACCTCACTAACATGCACATCAACTTCGGATGTCCTTGGAATCAGTTAAACCCCCAGGGGGCAGTTGAAGAGCTGGTCGACGATTTCTCTGCTTTTGAAGCTGCAAGTAAAGCTGCCGCAGAATCAGCGCTGATGGAGATAGCTAGCGTTCTGGAGTTCGGTGACAAAGGAAAAGTATTGGCAGCCAAGGATCAAGAAAAAGAAGAACAGAGAAATGTACGTAGTTTGCCACTTCAAACTTCAGAGGCACTGTATCATGAGGTTTTCGAATACATCGAGGTGGAAAGTTCAACGGTGAAGCGGCGATGGTGGGCTTCAGAGCAACACGATAGCCATCGTCAGGAAATTGCAGATTATCCTGAAAGAGGAGCGTACTGGGAATGGACGGATGACGCGTGGGTAAGTTGCTTCCGCTAGTTTAGTTTCTTCCGCAGGTCTCCTCTCACATTTCCAAAAAGCTTCTGGATTCTTCCGGCAAAGTCAGAGAGACGGATGGTGCCTGGGAAAGTTGCCGTAGTCTCACAGGAGGGCGTGAATCTTACTTCTCTGGAAACAGAACTATAGATGTGGCTCATCGGTTCAGAAGAAGGCGATGGTTTCGTCGTCTCCGTTGCGATGGGCCGTCGTTCGGTCTCCAAAAAGGGATCAGCTGCTTTCATCACCCAATCGTGAATCCGCTCATTGATAGCGAAAGGGGAGTCGCCCGACAAGAAACGAAGGGCAGGAGAGATAGCGTCCAAAGTGGTGGTGGCGTTGCTGCTCAGTTCTCATTGAGATGCAGAGATGGAGAATGGAGCTCCATGGCTTCTATACCGCTGTCTGGTCCTGCAGAAGGCATTATTCGTGTTCTGTCCTCGAGATGGCCAACAATAACTAGAACTACTCCAGGCCGCCCCAG
Organism: Herpochondria borealis; assembly: GCA_032274145.1. NCBI lineage: Eukaryota > Rhodophyta > Florideophyceae > Ceramiales > Ceramiaceae > Herpochondria > Herpochondria borealis. Next base: position 12,549 of record JAVCKV010089429.1, on the reverse strand, counting down.
AAAGTGCGAAACAACAGATCATGCTACATTGACCCCAGAAGTCTACGACCTTTGCTACAGCATCTCGGAATTGCCGGGCGATTGGGGAGAGTTCTCTAGAATGGTAACAGTCACGCCTCGATTTCTGCTCCGGAATGAGTCAAGCTCTGTTGCTTTTGAAGCCAAACAAGCTGGTGTTTCGGACCAGGAAGCCATCATCATATCTCCCGGTGACGACGTGCCGTTCTACTGGTCAGATTTTCGACTTCCACAACTTGTCTGCGTCAGGCCAGTAGCAGACTCAAGTAATGAATACCGATGGAGTGGCGGGTTCGATATTTGTACGCTAGGAACGGTGCCACTTCGCATACGATCCAAAAGCTTTGGTGGAGAAGATGGTGTGTTCTCTGTGAAGGCCTTGGTCGAGATCAGACCAAGGAGCTCTGGAGTCAATATCTCACTGAATGAGGAAGATGCGAAGGGGATCGGGTCCATGTTCCGCGTCGAGAATCACAGTCCGTTTCCTATTTGGATTGCACAAGATGGTGTTCTGGCGAATCCATCGCTGCTGCTAAACCCAGCCGCTCTAGAACAGAGTACAGCAAGGCGGCATTTCGACCAAGTTCATAATTTGTCAGATCGCCCACCAGAGATCGATGGTGATGTGGTGTTGCCCCGCAACCGAAGAGCATTTGCGTTAGACGTTCCTTTTCGACAGGGCAAATATGCTAAAAGGAAGGCGGCGACATTGGAAGAATTGTTGAGAGTTCGAATCGGCCTTGCGCCTCTGTCAACTCGAGATGGCATTGAGACAACGAAGGTGATCAGCTTCACAGCTGTTGGTGAGAGCATGCGCTTAAACCCAGGCAAACTGAGATCAATTTCCGGTCTAGGCTTTCTAATTGGTGGTATCCGAGTCCTCGGCGTTGTTGCAACTGATGGTCCGACTCGTGTTCTAAGATTCTGTTTGATGGGCAGGTCTGCACTCAAGGAGCAAGTGGGCTACTCATCAAAGCTCAAAGGTGTACCGTTTCAACCAATATCAAAAGGAGAAGAGCTTCTTTGCCAGGTGGCGACAAAAGCTGCTATGGAAGCTATCGAGCTGAAGGAGTCCGGAAAGCTGCCAAAGGAGAGTGAGGCCAAACGGGAAGCCTTCTTCGATCAACAAGACCCAATTCTCGACAGTGATGATCTTGAGAATGATGTCGTTTTCTCTTTCCGTGCTTTCTTTAGTGGGTTCTTTTTCAGTCTTGTGGATTCTGCACCTTCCGAAATCGCAACAGTCTCTATCAAAAGCCTCGAGACAGCCGCCAAATGGAATATGAATCGAACAGGAGACGCAACAGCAATCGTCTCTGTTGGCTGGCTGCAAATCGATAACCATGTTCCAAATGCCCCATTTCCAGTAGCTGTGTGCCCCGATCAACGAGACAAACTTGATGTTGATGCCAAGATTCCCTTGTTGATGATGAGTCTGAAGTTCGCACCAAAGCATAAGTCGGGAATCCTTTGTCTCAGATCTGTAACAATCGCCCCAAGCAACCTTGCAATCGCAATCGACTTAGCTTTCATCGTGCGCGTACAACGACTTCTCGCAAGCGTCCACCGTCATTTCATCAGCCTAGAGATCCAGAGAGAAGATCTTGTTGGCCTTGAAACAATCCCATTCCCGGATGTTATCACAGATCTGAACAAGTCCAAGAGATCAGACGCGGAAAGCCACAAATTGTACTTCGAAGGATTTGTGATTCTACCGTCTAATGTGAATTTATCTGTCGCTCCTGCTCGAGCGTTGACTCCGGCACAAAGTCTACTTGAAGGAAGCGAAGCAGCTGCCATCCATGCTGCTGTTCGAAAGGGAGACGTGCGGCTCGCCGACGGAGGTATGGTCGGAGTTTCTGTCGGTAGAACGAATCGTACGGCCATGGCTGTCGTGCGAGGTGTTTTTAAGAGCATTTTGGTTGACGCACTGTTGCGGCTTGATGGCGCGTCGTTGGATCTTGCAGGGGTGTCACTACGAAACCACACGTCGAGCAGCCGCCAACTTACGACGTACCTTGTCGCCCACTATTTGGCTTCGTTGCGTAATAATGTTCCAGCGCTACTGGGCTCCTTGGCCGCGTTTGGTAACCCGTTGGGGCTAATTCGAGGAATCGGCGATGGTGTAAGTGATTTCGTGAATGAACCGGTCAAAGGCCTAAAGAGAAGCGTTGAAGAGTTTGACCCATTTCACGTCGTTGACGGCGTTGCGCGTGGGACGGAATCCTTGGCTCGCCACACTGTAGGTGGAATAGCTGATTCAGCATCAATGCTTACAGAGACATTTTCGAAGAACATGGCTGTGCTAACGCTCGACAGGCGATATGCTCAGAGGCGAGACATTGTTCGAAGTAAGCAAAACGAGGAGCTTAATTTTGTTGAGGGGGTTGAAAGTGGAGTTGCACAGCTGGTAAGAGGTGTTATCGAAGGTGTGACGGGGGTTGTAAACGCACCACTGCGCGGTGCTGAAAGAAGCGGGGTGGAAGGCTTTGCAAAAGGAATCGGAAAAGGCCTGCTTGGACTCCTCGTCAAGCCTGTCATAGGACTATCAGATGCCGCAACAGACCTCATGATTGGAGTGAAAGGCAGCGTTGACGGAGGGCAATCTGCCCGAGGAGTTCACCGTATGATCCAGTTGCGACCACGAAGAACATTGTATGGCAAAGACCGCACTTTGCGCGTGTACTCACTAGCTGATGCAGCTGCAGCCACTTTGATGCTAAGGACCAAGCTTGCGGGGGACAACTATCTATGTCACCTCGACATGGGCGACAGAGTGCTCCTTGTCAGCGACAAGAAGTTCGTTCTTCTTGGATCTGACGGACAAGAATTACTTTTTGCCAAGTTCAAGCATGTCTTGTCGATAGACCTTCGACCAATAGAGCTGGACGAGGACAGAAGAAAGGGCTGGGGCGTGTTTATTACTCTAACAAACCCCCGAAGTAGCGACGGCACTCGTGTCGAGGTGCTGCGCTGCGGCGATAACCAAAAGATGGCGACTCAATTGCTCGAGCAGTTGCAGGGAGGGCCAAGCTCGAGGTAAGTTGCGGCCGACGGTCGCGATAAGCTCTCTAGCCTTAAAAAATAATCCACAACAAACTACGATAACAAACGTTACCTCATGGCTTTTTAACGTGAGAACTTCTGACAATTCTGACTGGAGGTATTTCGAATTCAAGCCCAGTCTCTGTTTCTTCCACCATGACAGAAAGGTCGACAAACGCTTTGCCGTGTAACGATGCCAGCTGATCTGAAGCTGAGACAGTCGGGCCATCTCTTCCAGCGTATTCCTCATCGCTCACGAACGCGTCAGCAATCAAAGCCCAAATAGATTTTTTCATATGATCGTCATCGTCTTCGTGCATGAAGCTAGCATATAGCATGTAGGGACCATACGATACAGTTGACACCTGAAACACATCGTCATCGAGCCCTGCTTTCTTCAGGATGCGGGACAAGACCTTTGTCAGCTTCATTCCGCCTCGCGACGCCGATTTCTTACCCTCCTTGACAACTGTCCTATCCCAGAGTGTGAACGATTTTTCTCCAACTCCCTCAATCGTTTCAGCTGGGACTGGTTGAGTGAACGCAAAGAATGGGAGCGCAAGATTTATAAATGCATTCCTGTGACGCTTCAACGATGCGGTCTGTACCAGTTTCAACAGTTCCACGCAAGATAGAGCCGACACCAAAGCTGTCGTCGTGATCATTGCAGGTACAATCTGGCCAGCTACACGCCTAGTTTCCATGGCATCAACCGGAGCAATACCATAACAAATCGCTCTCAGATTGCTCGCTGCTGCCACGAATTCAACGTGTCCATTTGAATCATCGTCCTTCTCAAAATCGGTCTGAACCCAAAGGTTGGAGCTGGCGTTCACCAGATCATAGCTTTCTTTGATCAGCATTTCAACGCTCACATCTTTCGATTCAACGCAGGAGGAGTCACCCAACAGAGAGGATTCCACGAGATCCCGCGAAACTCCAGAGTCTCCACTTTCTCGGAGACCAGGAAGAAGAGCTTCCATTCTCAACCTGGCACATGTCTGAACGAATGACACCAAATTTGCATTCGCTTTCTCCTGGTGAGAGTTGACGAGGTCGCCGGCCTGAAAAGTAACCGGTGTTGGTGCTCTCCTTGAACCTGACCAAAATGGCTCGTCATCCTCATCAACGCTATCGACAGGATGTTCTAGCAAAAGAGATTCAATGCTGTCTCGAAACATTTGGGTGGCCAGTTGTGCTGCCCATTCTATTGCACTTTCTCGCACGCCTGACACTTCCAACGACTGGCTGGAGCGGAGGTCCTCAAGGAGCGCAGTTGCTGCTTCCTTCGCGGCATCCTGGCCCAATTCCGACACCAACTGCCTAACAACATACTCTTCGCCCTTTTCCCGCAAAAGGTCCTTCAACTCGTTGACTTGCTCTGGTCGCTTAGTAAACAGCCCATCAAACAAGTCTCGCCCCCACTGGATGGTATGGGAAATCAAGTAAGGAAAATTTTTCAGAGTGCACACTGGGATCGCAGGCTCTGGTGGATCGACGCTAGATCCATAAGATTCACTCTGGAATGGAACGATCACCTGAACATTCCCTTTGGATCCCAGTGTGCCAGCGTCGATAAGAGCCTTTTGGTACGCGACGCACTGACTGTCAACGTAGAGCCGTGCGTCGACGTTGTCAAGGGCATTTAGAACAACGTCGACCTTCTTTGACCAGAACTTGTTGCCGAAGGGTCCGTTTTCCCCTTCTCCGACTTTGCTGGTATGCACTTCGGTTTCAACGTCTGGATTGAAACGTGCAATACCATTCTTCGCAGCGACGCTCTTAAACGACCCAATGTCACTGTCGCGAAAAAGCAGCTGCCGACTCAAATTGGAGTGTTCAATTGTGTCCATATCTGTGACAATGAGTCGCCGGGCTCCCATGGAGGCCAGATTCTTGAGTAGTTCACAGCCAATGGCACCAGCGCCAACAACAAACAATCTCGAGTTTGAAAGTGTTTCACATATGTCGTTTCCAAGTACGTAAGCCTGTCCTGTGCATGCAGTCTCACTAGGAGGTGTGTTCTCGGAATCGTCGTCTATGACTTCGTCACAATCAAACAATAAGAACTGCCGAATCGGGTTGTAGAGTCCGCTTGCGGCCTTTAACGCCTCCTGAGCACCGATTGCTCCCAAAACTGCCTGAACAGGGGTCAATTTTCCCTTGCAAGTCCTGGCAAACGATTGGACAATGTCCCGCCACGAAGATGAGTCACTGAGCTGCTCCTTGTTTGTTGTTTCCGCCATTGCGACAAAAGTCTCTCCGGATTCAGCTGTTGGATAAGTTTCTTTTTCTTTGATGAAAGTCGCTAAAGCCTGAAACGACGACAAAAGAGCAGATTTACGGACGGGATCGAAGCTCTTGTCAAGATCACATATCGCGAATAGTGAATCGTCAGTGTATGCCTTGGCGATTGTGGCATCCAAGGGACTAAATTCGACAGCTTCTGGAATCTTGAGGCGGCGGAATGTAGCAGCGTTTGTGTTGAGATCAGTGCAAAAGTCAGTGATTGGTTTATCTCCCTTGTAACGAAGAATGAGTTTGGTCGGACTTTTGACCTGAAGTACCTCACAGGCAGAATCCTCTACTGTATCACCAGTCCCCAGATGGAATTCAATTACATCACCTCTGGACACATCGTGCCTCTCTCCTTCAACGCAGTCGATTTGTAGAGTACTGCTATCCTCATCCTCCAAGACTTGTAGTTTGTCCACTGGCACATTTGAGGGGGTTTCGCCGTCAGAATCATAAACCTGAAAATCGGGTCCAAAATCACAGAACGTCTTTCCGTAGAGGCCTGCTGTCTCAATTGAGATAAACTTCATTCCCGACGAACGACACCACGCATTGAGAGAGAGTTGTGTTGAATGAGGCCTGTCGACTGAGAGTAGAACACCGTCTTCGACTCCCTCGAAGGAATCGGTCCGCTCTTCAACCGAAACGTGAACCGAAGGATTCAATCGTTGAAGGAACATTTGCAAGAGAGAGGCATCATCCACATCATTCTCGTCTACTCCTAACTCTGCTCTTGCCGCTCGTTGGTAGCTCTTTCCTAGATCATCATAATCTTCATAGTGGTACTTGACGTCAAGATCACTATTGGCAGTTTGTTTGAGAATGACAAGATTGCCAATTCCAGACAATGCAAGGTTCTTTGCGCATTCATAGAGTAGACCAGACGAAAGTGGTCCGTCTAGGTAGATTGTAGCTGATCGAATGAGGCCATGAGCTCGTTGACCAAGAGTGTAGACCTGTCGACTATATCTTTCTTCTTCGTCCCCACCTCTCAGCGACGTCAAGACTCTTCGAGCAGCAGACGACGACGTCTCCTTCAGTTTTGAAAGTTGCGGCCTACCAAAGACGGGACCATAGTGGTTTCTATGGATCGCAGCGGATACAGACGCAAGCACCAAGCAGATCAATAGAAGAGTCAACATCGGCATGGTAAAAGAATCTTTATTCTGATGAGACCTTCTGTTTTGGATGCAAAAAAATGTGAGCACGTTTCCGAGGCCACGTGTAACCAATGCTCACGGTCTGTCGGTTGAACGAATATACGAGCTATTTATATCGATAATTTAAACAGCATGAGCTCGCACGCGATCTCCAGCTTCAACTTCCACTCATTTTATTGTGATCATCCACCATGACGGTCCCTGCAACAGTGACTCTTCTCTTGCTGTCGGCAACCTCAATACTGCCGACTGTGACAGCGCTTGGTATCACTCCCCAACATTTAGAAACGATTGCGGGTGGCGGAGTGGCGGTTGTTCCCGATTGGATAGAACCAAACCTCGTCAAGAGGATGCGTCAGGATGCTCGTCAATTGTTTGACCAGGGTTACTTTGTTCCAGACGGTTTGACCAATACGGCTCTGAAGAAAGAACAACAGGGATTTTCTCAAGCAGCCGATCGCCAAACGTTTCGAGGTGGAGATGGATGGTATGATGTCAAAGCCGGAAACGTTGACACTCGTCTAGAGTTTGCCGACCAGATGAAGCAGCTGAGACTCCAACTCGCCAAGGGCCTGAATCGTCCAACGCTGGCACCGGAAGGAGTCCGCAAACATGAAATGACGTACAATTGGTACGAGCCAGACGCCTTGTTGGGGCGTCATTTGGATGAGCATCATGAAGAAACCAAGGGACCGAAAGGTTGGCTGCTGCCCACGCGCCGATCTGTCACGTGGCTCGTCTACCTCAATGACAAATGGAACGATGACGAGGGTGGAGCCTTGCATACCTTTCCTCGAAAAGAACTGTCACAGGCTCCAGTAGGAGCGCACGAGGGAAACTTGCAAGTGGGTTGGATCGATCAAATTCATCCAGTATTTTTGGATGCTTGGCGACCAACGGGGCTGACGGCATTGTATCAACTGGACGGCAAGAAGAAGAGGTACATTAGCCAGACGGATTTTGAAGTGCCACGACAGCCCATTGAATTTGAAAGCTTCTTGTCATCGTCGTACCAAGGTGGTCGATTTGAACAAATATCGACGGCGCGCCTCGATCCCCGCTTTGTCAAGAGCAGCGATGCCAATACTCTTGCTGCTGCTGCAGCAAGTGACAACACTCGGCAGCAACAACAACACTTTATGGAAGTGCTTCCAGCAGCGGGTACCCTCGTGGTGTTTGATTCCGTCACGTTGCCACATTCTGTCAACAAAGTTACGGGGAACAGACAACGAATAGCTGCAACAGGATGGTTTCACGAAGACAATCAGAGCATACCCATGGTATAAAAAGAACATGCGTATGGACTACGGTCAACAAGCTCGTAGATTACCCCACGGGTAGGGAAGGCAAGGCAAGGCAGATCAGTACCCTCCCAGAGCCACTACTTTCAAGACATTACGTGCATATCTGATGGCAAGGTACTTTGCTATGGGCACGATAACTGTAACGAAACGTCACAAAGCAATCATGTACCACTGCCAGACCTACGTTCGCGTAGCCATGTCAGACCTAATTGTAGTCTAAGTCACGGTTCATCCGTGGATCAAGCAGTCGTGTCAAAGCATGGTCAAAGGCCGTGATGCGGACTTTCGCGCATTCAGTATCATGTTTTTCAGCGCGTCGCCATCAGGAAATATTCGCTTTCTTGGAATGACAAAGGGAACTGATCCCAAAAGGGAACTGATCCCAAAACGGACCATTGGGAAGCAATGGAAATAGTGACGACCTATTTGGAGACAAAGTATGACTTTTCATGACCAGGTTGAGGAAGCGAGTTTGGAAAGAACTGTATTGAAGTTGACGGTCAGATTATATTGATTGACTTGGAGACCTGGGATCAGGCGGAAAGGAGTGCGCAGTAGGCGAGCCAGCCACAACTAGTGTGTCCATTTTTGCATCTGGCATGCCAAAAACTCGACCCCTTAGAATCAATGCATCATGTGTGTTGGTTGCATCACTTTAGCATCGCTGTCCCATAAGAGCAGACTGATGGAAGGAATCGTAGAGGGCGTGTCATTCTGGTAGGTGTAGAGAATTTCCAGGGTACGGTGCATGAGAGTCGGTCTCGTACCCAGCGTGAGGAACTCAATCAAGTGGTAGGAGCGGCTCGCCTCGGAGGGTTTGTTGCGAGGACCAGCTCACTCCTTCGAACCCTAAACTTGCAGCTTTTGCAGCTTACTGTATGTGAGTTGTTTCGTTCTCTTGTCTGAATCAGTAACGTGATTGCAGTAGCGGTCAATCGTATGTAGAGACGCGGTTGCATGGAAAATGGGGATGGACTGTGAAATTTTGATATTGAAAGAGATCCTAACTCCGCATTCTTTCATGACCACCTATAGAACTCAATTGATAATTCTCTTCTTTCCATATGGTCGAACTTCAAATCCTATTTCTTTCAGTAGCGCCTCCCTGCTAGGCCTCAGTTTATCGAGTGAGTATGCAACTCTCTGTTCCTTGGCCCAGCATCCCAACTCCCTGTCAGGTTCGTACAGAGTGGGCACAATACAATGACCATGCTGCTCTTTGAACTTCTTGAGTCGGTCAAACTTCTCAATCCATTTCCTATCATTGATTGCAGATAACTCGCCTCCTCGATTGAAAATAACACGGAATGTAAAACCAACACTTGATAGCTTTTGCATGCGATCGTAAGGGAGCGTCCCATCTCTCTCTTTGCGCCTCTGTGCATCCACCCACCTCGCCAATTTTGGATCTTCTTTCCAGTAACGAGGAACACGACAGTCACCATGTCTCCGCCTGTATGCCAGTAGCTGTTCAAACTGTGTTTGCCAAATGGAGTCAATCATGCGACCATTCCAATCAAACCCAACTTCGTCCAGTTTTGCTTCAAAGCCGGACGGCATGGTGTTTTTGAGAGTACCTTTTTTCATGCGACGCACTCGTTCCACCCAATAGCCCAGAGAAGGTAAAGGTGCGTATACTTTTGGTACACAGCAATCACCGTGTCGTCGCTTGTACTTGCACAGCTCTGACAACTTTTGCTCCCATCCATCACTGCCTCGCTGCCGTTTCTTTCGCCTTGGTGGCACAGCCTCAACTCTGTATCCTTCTACATGTTGGTGCCTCAGATTGATCCTTAGACGGAACGACATAACATCACTCCGAGTATGAGGGGAACATTGACTACTACTTCTTTTAAATTGTTCTCTTGATACAGTAACGAGCATCCCTGTATGGGATTGTTCCTCTCTAATGGTACTGTAATACTGTACGGTACTATAGACGGTAGAGGTGAGAACGACCACTCTCCATAGCGCGCGGATAGTGAGAAACCGAGACCAAAATCGACTGACATTCACGATGGGGAGTGAGTTCATCTACATCGCGTCCAGCTGTGTGAGTTTGTGATTGCAACACAACCATACCAAGGGCAACTACATTCCTGCTGGGTGGCGCCCGTTTAGATACAGTACATTACTATTCAATGAAGACCATGGTGCACGATACAGCGTTAGTACCCGACCAGGCGCGAGCCGACACAGTAGTGGTCAAGCTAGGACCTCAGCAGAACCACAACAAAGAAGAATTGCAAGTGCTAGGGAAGCCTCGGAAGGGCCTTCAAGAATTTTGGGAGCTCACTCGAGACACGGTGCCAGCTGAGTTGCGATGCCTTGGGGTGTCTCTAGACTCTTGGGAACAATCGTTTGATGGTGTCAAGCAGCTCCGCGAACAACAGGTTGACTCCAGGAGGAAGCTTATGGTTCGAATCTTCTTTGACGACATGCGATCTCTTTTACTTTTCTTCTCCCTTGCATGTGCTTACAGTTTCGTAGTAACTGCGATTTCTAATGCTGCAATCTTCCTCCTGTGTCTCATATTAATCCCTACCATCCTTTGGACCATCCTTCGGTTGGTTCACACAAGGACTAGAAAGGCCAGAGCGATTACGTATCAAGTGGACAGAATTTCGGCAGAAGCAGACTGGATTGTTTTTATCGATCAACAAAAGGAATTGTATTGTGGCCTATTGGATTCTACTACCCTTCAACTTCGAGGGTATTCCAAAGACGTGCATTTGTTTGGGTCAAGACACAGCCAAACAGTGGGCCTCCTGTTTCAATTTGAAGGAGTTCCCGCAACCGTGGGGTCCGCGTCCTTTATAGACGACCTCGAACGGCTCTTCCAGCTTCTGCAATCAAGCGCTTTGACTCCAGAAGAGTACGAGACTGCCAAGGCTCGGCTTCTAGGGACTTCGAACACGAAGGAACAACAGCTTGATTCGAATGAAAGCGTGGACGATGTCACGGAAGATATGAGACTTGGTTTGCTGCCAGTGTAAGGAGGATCGTCGCTCTGCAACAGCACAATACTTTGTTGAATTGAGGACGTGGTTGTCATTTGCTGCAGCGCACTGTTGATTTTTCTCATGTTTCGTGCCAGCTTCAAAGTTGCCCGGTACGTGTAGTGAATTCGAAACATGTTCGAAACAGGGCTATCCGCACCGAATATTCTTGTGAACAAGATGCCACAGCTCCACCAAGGAGAACTCACGTTAATAAAAAGGACAAAGCTTGGTAAATTGTTAGCGTAAGATATTGCGAGGATGCTCGAAGATCCAAGATTATACTGCACTTTCTACACTATTAGTCAGGTTCAAGACTTCATAAAGAACCTGACACTTGTCGCCATGAAAGCAGGCCAAGCCATCCAGTGTTGGGCTGTCTTCACTTTCATAATGAGAAATTCAGACAAAAACCGAGCAGCATGCGTGATGGAAAGAATCGCAGAAGAAGGCGAACTGCGATGATGTGAGTTGATAAGAGCGCACCCCCGGACCATTGAGCGTTGAAAAATACTGCTAAGAAGGGCATTCCTGCTCCCCACTTCGATAGAGTACACTTTTGCAATGAAGACCATGGTGCACGAGGCAGTGTTACCTGACCGGCTGCGAGACACAGAAAAGCTAGGGCCTCAGCAGAACAGCAAGAAAGAAATGCAAGTGATGCTGGGGCCTCATCACAAGGGCCGCAGAGAATTTTGGGAACACACTCGAGACGCAGTACCGACTGAGTTGCGGCGCCTTGGAGTGTCTCTAGACTCTTGGGAGCAATCGTTTGATGGTGTCAAGCAGCTTCGCGAACAACAGGATGACTCCGAAAGGAAGCTCATGATTCAAATCTTCCACGACGATATACGATTTCTTATGATTCTCTTCTCCCTTGCATGCATCCTTTTCGTAGTAGCTGCGATTTCGAATGCAGCAATCTCCGTCTTGTGTCTCATATTGGTCGATGTCGTTCTTTGGTTGGTTCACACGAGGAGCAGAACGGCCAGAACGAACACATATCATGTGGACAGAATTTCGGCAGAGGCAGACTGGACTGCTTTTATCGATCAACAAAAGGAATTGTATCGTGGCCTGTTGGACTTTACTACCCTTCAAGTGGAAGGGTACACCAAAGAGTTGCATTGGTTTGGGTCAAGACACAGCCAAACAGTGGGCCTCCTGTTTCGATTTGAATGGGTTGTCTCAACCGTGGGGTCCGCGACCTTTGTAGACGACTTTCAACGGCTCTTTCAGCTTCTGCAATCCAGTGCTTTGACTTCAGAGGAATACGAGACTGCCAAGACTCGGCTTCCAGGGACTACGAATACGAAGGAACAACTGATTGATTCAAATGAAAGCGTGGACGATGTCACGGAAGATATGCGACTTGGTTTGCTGCCAGTGTAGGAGCGATCGTCTCTCCGCAACAACACAGTGATTTCTTGAGTAGGGGACGTTCTGGTCCAATGGAACGCACAACAAAGTCAGCAACTTGACGACGTCGAGGAATTAATCCGGACATGAGGAATCTGCTGCTGCTGCTGCTGCACAAGGAAGTACTATCATAGCACGACAGGTGCTGTTGATTTTTCGTGGCATTTGAGAAGCCCTCCTTGCAGCGGAAGTTCCACAGACAAAGCTTCCTATGTTACGACCTCAACGGTGGCCCCACACGAGCACGAATTTCTCAGGATAATGGCGGTACTTCTCAGGCTTATGGCAATTTGTGCGAATTTGTGCAAG
>JAVCKV010089318.1:0-17879 GCA_032274145.1 Herpochondria borealis | reverse complement strand
GTAGGGTCATCCCGGCATACGAAGAATTCCTACCGTGAGCTACACACTCACCGTCAAACTCGTAGACAAAGACGTAAAAATTGTTCGACTTGAATGTTGGATTGTGAGCAATGTCGTTGAAGATACTTTGGAGCGAGTCGGGGGATGAGATAGTCCACGCCAGGGCGTGACTAGAAAGTTGAAGCGCAGTTGAGAAGGCACAGGGTAGGTTGGACTTGGGAGAACAGGGTTCTCCGAGAGGGCCATTGCGGATTTCTGCTTTCGCATAGTTGAAGCCAACACCGAGATAGTATTGGTCTGAACCAAACTCAACTTTGACAACAAATGCAATCTTCTGATACGGAGTTTCACCATCGGACCACATATAATTTACCCATCCACTCCCTTCAGCAGCATCAATGAAGTCCTGATGCAAGTCATTGCCTTGCTGTCTAGTTCCGATGTCTTTGTCAACGAAAATATTAGGTAGCGTTGAGCCGAAGGAATCACGTAAAACACCGTGGGCCTTGAGACGACCATCATAGTTGTACATGAAAGCATAAAAGCCCCCCTCAATCTTGAATTCATCGTTGAAACTAATATCAAAGACAGTGGACTCGAAGTTCTCCAAAGATTGAGCAGCTTCATACAAACGAAACTGAGCCTTGCCCACCAAACTTCGTACGTTTGTCATACTACAAAAGGAGTCAAACATATTGGAGCAGGGCAAGTCAGGAGGGAGCTGAGTCTCTTCGTACCCTACACCAACAAGGTAGGATGCTGTAAAGTTGACAACATAAGCGAGCTTGCTGTTGGTTGTTCCTCCGTCATTCCAGAGGTATTGTGTCCAGCCACCTCCATTTCCTGCCGCTTGCTCGAACCGAGTATAAAGGGCGTTCGCATCAGCATAGCCGATCCCACTTTGCACGAAGATTTCCTCTAGAGTCAGCCCTACCAATGTGGTGTCAGCCCCATGAGCGACACATCGCTTCGTGGTTCGGTCAAAGGCAAACGGGTAGAATCCAATGTCCATGTTCAAGTCGCCGTTATTGATCTCGTTGAAAAGTTGAGTCGAGGGGGCGTAGTTGTTCGTCATGGAGGTTGCGAGGAATCGCGAGTTCTGGCGAGCACAGGGGGCGCTGTAAGCTGCATTGCAACTGATTCGAGCTGGTTCTTCTTCTTGTACGAAGACTGGTGGTGCCTGGGCGACAGCGGCATGAGGACAGAGCGCCATGACCACGATCATGACAATCGTTGGTATGGCCATGTTGAATGAGAGATTCGTTGCTATCAGTGCAGACTTTCAATTGACAGAAGCGTTGTGCGGCAATGTGTGTCGAGAGTGAAGTGTTTGATCATTGTCTTGGAGCGATTGGAGCGATTGGATGTCAGAATTTGGAAATCTCAGACCCTCTGTAGAGTCCTGGGTGTTGGTACCGGTTTGATCATGTTGAATGAAAGATATTGGTTGTCGTGTCAGTAGACTTTCGATTGCCCCTAGCTTGCGCACCCATCACCCAGGAACAGGACCAGAATTTGAAAATACAAATCGCTCTCTAGGGAGTACATTTCCATAATGAGATTCACGTTTTATACTGTACGATGAGAGGCTGCACCCCTCAGAGCCTTCTCGTCAATCTGGTGGCGCTACTGTGTACTGTAAATGAACAAGTACAGTAGTATAGCTGCAAAGGATCTTTGCTCAATCTGGCAAATCGCCTCCAATACTATTACATGTCGTGCGTGGTTCGTGGAACCCCAATGTCGCTCCTTGCAACAGAGGAAAGAGGATCCACGCCAGAAATGGTCTGAACATCATGGGTATCTGCAACGCAATCGCAAAGCTCTGTGATTCATCTCACAAAGACACTAAAGGCAGCCACAGTTGTTGTCATTCTCATGGTTGCACTGGATAATGCGCATTTTCTCTCCGCGATCAAAATCAATGGGAGCGAAATCCCTCACTTTCTGGGATGAACTGCGAAGTGGCTCAATCAACGAGGCTGCGGAACGGGCAGAGGACTCAGAGGTGATTGCTATTGATGGGGTCAGACTAGCACATCTCGTCAGCATTATGCCTTACTCAGAGATGAGGAGGAGTGATTCATCGAGGGCGCCCTCCGACTTCTTTATATACCTCGAGGCTGCAGGGTTTCTCGCGATGCATCACTTCAACCAGCGCTCTGGGGAAGTGTTGCCTCATCTCCCAGAAAGACTGCATGAGTGCAACGTGTACTTCACAATGGACCTGTACGACTCTCTCTTCTCGCCAATTGCTGCCTCGCACCAGCTGTACAAGACGTTGGCGCATCCCGCCTCACTACAGACACCCCAACCCGTTGCGCTGGTGGGAGCAGCTCGATCTGCAGTATCTCTGCCTCTTTCCTTTCTATCTGGTGCCTACAATATACCCCATATTTGTTCTGCATCAACATCCTCTGCAATGGACAACAAAGACACTTCCCCAACGTTCATGAGGACTGTCCCAACGAATGCTGTCGATGCAAGAGCGACAGTGGAGTACTTTCGAAGCCTCGGCGTATACCACGTTGGGGTTATGTTCATTCGCGATGCGTATGGAAGTCAATTCAGTCAGGATCTGCAAAATGCAGCCATGGCGTACGACATGAATGTCGTTGCTGTATCATATGAAGACAATGATGTTGCCTCCATCCGAGATGCCGTACAAATGCTCAAGGAATCACAACTGAAATACTTCTTCGGGGTATTCTCCTTTGAACCAAGCGTCATCAAAACCATCCTGAGAGAAGCAAGTGATGTGGGGATCATTGGAAACGCCGATTATGTATGGCTACTCTCTGAATCCTCCCTTTCGCTGACGGAACCTGGTTTCTACCAAAATTCGATACAAAGCGATGATCCTGATGACCTTAAGGTTGCGAACGCAATCTCTGGGACAGGCATTGTCCTAATCGACATACCAAGCAATGACACCTTCGAACAAGCGATGAGTGAAATGGGCACTGATCGTGATTTGCTTGATTATTACATTTCAAAGCACGACTATCCTGGCATCTTTGAGAAGTTTGTCTTCAGCCCCACTCCTTCACTATATCAAAAGCTCCACTATGATGCGGTGATGGCAATGGGTATCGCGCTGTGTGATGCTGAACCAGCATTTATAACAGCGGATCAGCTTGTGAAACAGGTAAAGGCGACTCGGTTTGAAGGAGTCTCCGGACCGGTGACTTTTGATGCTATCACAGGTACAAGAACATCTGAGACAGTAGCTTTTAAGGTGGTGAATCTAGTTGTCGATGAGAGGGAAGAAGGAGTATACCTAGAGGCTTTAGATTCTGCGTCCATCAATTTGGATACGAATGAAGTCTACGTGAAGAACCCATTTGTGTATGGAGGTGGCTCTATGCAGGCACCATCGCCGTTGCCCCCAATCAAGCAGGATCTGAACCTTATTCCGATTTGGGCCCAATCGTTCGTTTGGTGCCTGTCGGGACTGGTGGTGTTAACTTCCATTGGTTTCGCTCTGTGGACGTATCGCAACAAGGAAGACAAGCGTGTGCGTGCAGCGCAGCCTCCGTTTCTTTTCGTAATGTGTGTTGGAACTTTCCTTATGGCAGTTGCGTTGGTGCCGATGGGTCTCCAAGAGCCAATCTCACAAGAGCTTTTGAACATCGCTTGCATGTCAGTCCCATGGCTTGTGATTCTCGGTTTCGGCTTTGCGTTATCTGGCCTAACGTGCAAGGCGGTTCGGCTAAACAAGGTCTTCAGGCTTTCACTCCAGATGAAACAGTCGTCGATACACGCAAAGGATATTACATGGCCACTCCTCGTCATATCGGCAATCAATCTCATCCTCCTTATCTCCTGGACTCTTGTCGCTCCCGTAAAATGGGTCAGAACAGACAACCTCCAAAACTTGGACCCATTTGGAAGATCTGTTGAGTCCTACGGTACTTGCGATTATGTTTCAGCTGAGCAGGGAGGGGCATACTTTCTGGGAGCGATGCTATTCGTGAACCTTATTTTTGTGATCTTTGCAATCTATCAAAGCTATCTGACGAGGGAGATGCCATCAGATTTCAACGAACATGGCTACCTTTCCTTATCAATGGCCAGCATATTGGAAGGCTTTTTGATCGGCATCCCAATCATCATTCTTGCTCACGAAGACCCAACCGCTTCCTTCACCGTACTGTCACTGGTTGTTACCTTTATGTGTTTGGCGATTCAGCTTCTAATGTTTGTGCCTAAAATGATCATGAGCCGCAAGCAAAAGATTTCAGAGACGTATATGGCTTGGAGAAACTCAATGACGGCTGCGCGTCGAGCTGCGGCAGATCACAGCGATAGCACCCCTGGCTTGGGTGAATCAACGTCATCTAAAGGCCAGCATGTTCTACCGACGACGAATACAATTGAAGAGATCCGATTACGAGTGGCAGCACGAAGGATGAGCCGAAAACAAAGGAAGTCCGAGACGCACATGGCCGAGAACGGAGGAATCATAGCTTAACATGTGAAATATGAACCTGTGTGGATGAATCTATCATCACCCCTCCTCAAGAATGGTCCCCGCGTAGTTCATGTCCAAGCGCTCGCTGTTCCGATGGTGGATGAGTGGAAAGTTGTTTGGCGGATTTTGTCTTTCGCTCACTGAAGCTGTGCTTGCAGCAGTGTTTCTGTGTGGTTCGCCAGTGGCTTTTCTGATATCTTGCAACGTGCAACCCTGACAACTTTGACGCCCCAAAGCTCTTCTGGCAGGAGAAGCAGATCTCTTCAACATCGTGGACGCCTCGCAGAAAGTTTCAAGTTTTCCGGCATTATCCTGAGGGCATGTGACATCTCCGGAAGCTAATCACCAGGCGCGTTCCATTATTCCAACAAAATGTGTTTGACTTCCGATTCCGGCTCTGTAATGATACCAACTCGTCCAACCAAGTAGGGGGCGCATCTGAGATCCACAATCTCGACGTACCTCCCCGCCTGCATGTGCACGCTTTCAAGTCACTGGTCAGAAGAGAGTATGATACCTTGCAGCTGAGTAGAGTGTAGTCTATTCGAGAGAGAAGAGGTCTATCAAGGGTGTAGTAGGTGTAATGAATTAGCTCTCGGTACAGTGTGTACCGGATGCATGCTACTCCATCTTTATAGTAAGAAAGCACTTCCAATTGTTGCTAGTTCAAAGTGAGGAACAAGTTCTTGTTCCTCGATTAGTGTAAATGCGTATCTCACCAAAAGTGATCAACTCATGCGTTTTTGGCACTTATATTCGACATAGTGGCGGAGAGAGGTATAAATAGACCAACAGAAGTTCTTGGCTCTACTGGACCAGAAACCCGCGAAAAAGGGTATGAAAAGATTCTTTGTGCGCCTTCCCTTCATCGATGTGGATGTGGACCTCCCCTGCAAATTGTTGTCCCTCTTCATGATGAATACCTCTATCCTCTTTTCGTTTTTATGTGTGGTAGCATTCCTAAATGTGCAGCTTATGTATGTTGTATTCAAGCATGGACTTGGCGGTATTCTTAGTGGTACACATGATATCGTATCCCTCAAGACAACCATTGGATATTCTCGCTCTGTAAGGAACCATGCGTTGAGCGATGATAATCGTGACAGAGCGACTGTGTTGAATTGTCTCTTTCAATTGGAGAAGCCATTGAGAAATCTGCAGAAACAGTGGGCGCAGAAGAGTGTGCCACTTCTTCATTCGATGGTACGAGTCAATGATCAATACAAGGTCATGTTCATTCCACCCAAAGTCCTAGACTATGGGACACACATGAGCTGGACAAGTCAAGCAAAGTGGAGTTGCAACGGCGTGCATTCCCCTACTAAAGACAGGAAAATGGGCAACGCCAACTTGTTTGCTGTGTACTGTCCTGTGGATGTCGAGATCATCACTGTGGAACAGGGCAACACGATGATTGTTCAATCCTACGACACGACCATGCTGCGTCAATGTGCTGACCACGATAGAACCAAAGGTTTACCATCCGCAAACCTTCATAAAGTTGGCTGCACCATGATGCGTGAAACTCACCAGGAGCTTCGACAGTGGGTCGAATATCATCGCCTCATTGGGTATGACCATTTTCTCATCTACATGAATGAGAAACTCAATGCTTCATTGGTCCCACAGTCGGCCGATATCACGTACATCCCGTGGAATTACGGCGAATTGTTTGGCTGGGGGAGCGTACCACACCAGGCAGCGCAACAACAGGACTGCATATTTAGGGCGGAGGCCCGCAACGTGACTTGGCTGGCTCTGCACGATGTGGATGAGTACATTCATGTTATGGACGACGCGACGACAAGCTTGGATGAGATCCTCCGTTCACACGAGAACGACGAGCAACTTGGGGGGCTACAGCTTCCGAGCTGGTTCTTTGGAGGGAAGAACGACTCGTCAAGTGTGGTGGATTCTACCACTGAATCAGCTCGCCAGCAGCATGAGAAGGAAGAGCTATTGATTGACAGAGTTTGGAGAAAGCCACTGCCGTTCGGTGAGTGGTGGTCACTACCTCCAGGGGCAGAAAAGAAACCCATTGTACAAAAAGAGAAGATAATCAAAGACGGTGTTCCAATGATTAGAAAGACGGTACGTAATGGCAATGGTCGCGAGAAACTATTTGTTCGTCCTGGCAGAGTCGAGTCTTTCGCTTGTCACAACATCTTGTTGGGTGGGCCCATGGAGGCAGAACCAAGACTTCGGATGCACCACTACAAGGCACAGGCTGACGGAGGTGTGTTTACGGGAGAAGATCCAGCCGAGCTTGTTTACGACCCCTCTCTGCAGCAGCAATACGGGCAGATACTCCGTGACAAACTGCGAGTTGGAGAGAAGAAGATTAAGATTTAGTTTCCGTTCTCGAGTCGAGTTTCTTCCGTCGGGAGATGTTCCATTACTTAGTAGACCCACTGCTCGAATATCTAATGCGAAATTTGCGAACAACAATAGTAGCAACGACTACGAAGCGTCGCTCGGTTGTTTGAACGTTGTAAACCTGCCTCAATCGTCGTTGTCCTCGTCAATACGGAAAGGCTCTAAACGGAGAAGAAAACGAGCTATGGTTAGCAATAGCAGCAAGAACAAGTATGGTATATGAAACAAGCTTTCTACCTTCCTGCTGGACAGGGACCCGAAATTTCAGAGCGTCTGTACCGTATACTCGTACGTTTTACGACTGTGATTGGACTGCAACTGACTCACAAAACTCACAACAACTACTCGTTCACAGTCGAGCATTGATCGTTGATTGTCGTACACACTTCGACCCAAGCATGACACATTGCACTACATTCGTTCTCGTGATTATTATGCTCGTACATACAACGACGACGAATTCCCTCCGAGTGGCTGTTCTTGGGAGCGGCATTGCTGGATCCAGCGCGGCACGCACACTTGCCGAACGCGGCGGCGTCGACGTGACTGTCTTTGAGGCCGGGTTTGGCATTGGGGGGCGGACGTCAACTCGTAGTTCGAGACAAGATGATTCCCAGTTTGATCATGGGGCACAGTACATTGGAGCCCCAAAGACCGACCTCTTTCGTGAATGCCTTGAGAGCTGGAAATCAGACGGCTTTGTGAAAGAGTGGACGGGCACATTTGCGACGACCAGTGGCTCAAATGTAGAGATAGACGAGGAAAAAGAGCGATGGGTTGGGTTTCCACGCATGAACTCTATCTGCAGTAACCTTTTGCACCACAAAAACATCCGGGTGGTTCTCCAAACTAAAGCCGATGCCTCTCCAAAGGAAGCTGGAAACGGATGGGATTTGAGACACGGAAAAACCAAAAAGGACCTTGGAACTTTTGACTGGCTAATCGCCACTGATCGCATGAGTGGAAATCCTCGTCGAAAGGATCTGTCGTCAGCCAATGTCCAAGAATTCACAAAGGGGGTCCGTGGCATTCAATCGGTGAAATCACTCACCGCTATGGTGGTATTTGAGAAGCCTCTGTTATTGAACATGGATGGGATTCAATTTTCCGGAAAGGATTCCCAATATGGCTCACTGGGATGGGTTGCTCGCGATACGTCCAAGCCTGGTCGAGAACGCAAGGATGGGCAAGAGTGCTGGGTGCTACAGAGTCATCCGGGTGCGGCAAAACAACTGCTGAAAGGAAAGTACAAGGTCAATGAAATTCGAGAAATGGCAAAGGATGTTTTGGTAGACGACTTTCTGAAGAGTATACCGCATCTTGCAGGAAAGGGCAATACAGAAGACTTCAAAGTTCCATCAGTCGTCTCTGCTGTAGGACACCGATGGGGAGGCGCCTTCCCTATTCCACCTCAAAAGTTCGTAGATATGGAATGCCAGCTACTTGCCTCAGAACAGTTTGTGGCATGTGGAGATTATTTTGGAAAATCTTCAGGCAGGATTGAGGGTGCTTATTTGAGTGGTCGATCGGCAGCAGATGAAATCCTTCAATTCATTTGATGAAGCGGTAAGCTTGCTATTGCGATTAAGTTTTTAAAGAGGTTCATTCGAAATCTAGAACTACGTGTACATACCGACAATTCATTGACAAGTATTGTTTACTTGAAAAGATCCGTATTGAGTATAATGCCGTATGTATTATGACCTCTGGTATGGTATTGGTTGCATTAGTGAAGGAGTTTTTGTTGCACCCATCATGTGTAAGTTGAGAGGCATGTGCAACTGACAGTAGAGAAGCATCCTCGATTTCTCGCACTAAAACCTCACCAGAGTAGCAATAACAACTTTCACGATGCTTGGTTCTCGAGCACTGTCCATCTATTGTGATGGCATCGTTCGCGATGCTACAGAGAAGAATACTAAGCTCCGTATCGAGAATGCGATACTCGGTGATGCACATGCCATACTGCAGGCGGTCCTAGTGCGTCACGGTGACGGTCAATTGACTAACATTGCTATTCAAGACTTTGTTGTTGCGGAGAGACAAGTACCCCGCGGGGGTGAAAAGGAGGAGAGCGATGACGAATACATGGTTTACGAAACGAGTACGCGCAATGATGCCATTTCTTTTCGCTGGGAACAAATCAAAGTACTTGCATTTAGGGTTTCTGGGGTCTACGAGCCAAGCACCATTCACTGTGGACGCAATCTCGAGTTTACTGTACTTGAAGAAGATAATGCAGTCCAAGTCATACTTTACTGCTGTGAAGATGATGTTGTTGTGAAGGGGAAGATCCATGACCTTTCCGGTTCAATTGACGAAGTGTATGACTTGATTGATACCAATCAAATCATTTTGCACTTCTTTTATCTAGGCACGGTGAAACTCGATGATAATGGAAATCCGCTTAATTTTGTCCCTCCTACTGTATTAGACGATGCAACCTTTACAGTCGACAAGATTTTCATCAAAGCACATATTCTCCGAGCAACCCTAAAATGCGTCCACATGGAAGAGGCCATAGAATCATCGGAGGAAGTGAAGGAGCTTCTGGAACTCGCCAAAGCCAATCCAACACATGACAGACTGTGCATTGTGGCGGAGGAAAGCCAGTCTCTTGAACGTCGCAACATGATGCTCCAAGCATCTCGGCACCTAGTCCAGTCGGTGGAGGTTTCGTATCCTGGGGTAGCAGGCATGCAGTCTGTCCAAATCTTGCTCGAGAATGGGAAGCGACAAATCACCATCCAGGACAAGAATGGGTGGTTTCTGAACATCTATGCGGATGATAACCAGTCGACCAGCGTTCCGTTGTCCGCCGTCAATCAAATACAAATCCGTCTGGCCAACGTTCCCTGGCATCGCAAGGTCTCGCCTGCTGAGTTCACCTGTCTCCTCACACCCCAAGGTTTGCTGGTACGGTACGTCAATTCCATCATGGTAATCTTTGATTTTGACGAAAGCTTGTACGATGTGGATGTTGCAAACGTTCCAGGCGGCTTTCGTGGGGCCGTCATGGCTGTACTCGGTGGCCAGCAGGGCCCACCACAGCTTGACTCGTTCACCTTGAGACTTTCAGCGGTACATGTGGAGTTGGATGAGATCCAGCATACACTGGATGCGCTCGGCGTTGAGTCTGAAGAGAAGTAGTCGACGAACAGAGGTGGGTGGCCTATTATGCAATTGTAGCACTCTAAACGCCTTGCATGAACCAGTGGCAGAACGTATCAACAGTGCTCGCATTCGCGATAACACTATAGATAGCTGTTACTCTGTTTTTATACGCATATTGTATTTCGGTAGGCCCGCAAGGCTGTTCTCCACCTTGTTCATTCTCTGTTGCCTCCCGAGAAGAGACAGCCGCAAACCCCTTATTGGAATGCGTACGTATCACACTTACTCGGAACGAGAGCAGACTAGAAGCCATGAAAAAGTCCGTCGCCCATTGGATCGGCAAGTGGTGTTGTCCGTAAGGCTAGGCGAGCCTACCCGAAAGTATCTACGACCTTGTTACTATTGCGAAGGCCAATCCGACCCGTGAAACTCTCCAAAGCGTCGCGAAGGGAAGTCGTCACACTCAACTGTTCCAAGCATCTCGACATCTTATCCAGTTGGAAGCTCGGTGTTCTGGGTCAGTGCATTCAATCCGAGAATGGAAAACGGCCATCCACAGCAGCATTTGACAAACCCGGATGGATACTAAAGGTCCCGTCGATGCAGCGTCGACCATTCCACTTACGTCGATCCGCAACATGCAGTTCTTTCTGGCGAGAAATGTCCCATTGGCTCATCGCGTCAGTTTTCGTTTTCAGTTCACGCGAGAGCTGGGGTTGATTGCCAGCCACAGTAGTATAATTGCTGGGATTTTTTATCTTTGATGATAGCTTGGAGAGTGTGGATTTCGCCAACGACGATGTCATTCGCTACGTCCAAAGTGTGCTCTAGGATAGCAATGATACGAGGATGAATTACACAGGGGGCCACAGCTTGATTGCTCCTCATTGACCATGCGACTTGTGGAAGTTCATGTGCAATTGGAAACGATTCAGCACGTCCTAGCTCTACTTGATATTGACAAATGCGTGAAAGAAGAGCAGTAGAGGTAATCGAAAGTATCGTAGTATCACTGTAAGAGTGTTTGTATACCCGCTAATGAGCAAC
Organism: Herpochondria borealis; assembly: GCA_032274145.1. Lineage (NCBI taxonomy): Eukaryota > Rhodophyta > Florideophyceae > Ceramiales > Ceramiaceae > Herpochondria > Herpochondria borealis. Next base: position 6,868 of record JAVCKV010089318.1, on the reverse strand, counting down.
GCACTGCGCCTGATTATGATTTAGTTCACAGTGACAACTAGCTTGTAGGCGTATCTCGACGTCGGACAGTCTCCTAACTGGCCCGTGCAAGGTGCTCCAACAGCCTGCCTGCCGTTTACGACTCATCCTTGATTCGTCTATGAAAGCGTCAAAGGAAAGTGGTATGTCACAAAGCTCCTACGACGAATGGTGTCCCGTCGACTAGATCCCAATAGGCGAGGTGCACGGGACCGTTCAAAAGTTGACAGTAATGGATGGTTGACATTCAAACAGGCTTCCACGACTTCTCTAGCATTCCTTAGGAAGGCGCCAATGGTATTTTTAAGTTGTGGCATAGGTGCGTCACAAGTTTTCCACAACTGTGTTGGGTGATAGGTAACGTTCTTCGCCATGTGAGTCACTGTCACAAAGAGAACATCAACGACTTCGGTCCCATCGTAACGAAAATGTGAGGCCAGCAAAGACGATGTCTGAAGCGATGAAACATTCCTTTTTATTCAGCCACTAATATCTAAATGATGCGATTGTTTTAGCCATAATTTCGCTTAAGTATCTCATTTCTTGCGAAGCACGACTCGAGCGTACACAAGCCCCATCACAAAAATACGCACAACCCCCGTTTCAGAAAGCAGTCCTGCCAAATCCTATTCTTGGCTAATATCAAAAGAGATCAAACGCCAACAATAGTTATCCCCAACAAGTTATCCAACTCTCCTCTTGTGTCTTTCTATTGAAGCGTCTCGGGTTTCTCTCTGAAAACTTTCGAGCACCTCTCATTTAAAAAAAGACAATGGCGACCCTTGCGGCGGCGCCACAAGAGTCCACCAGGGCCAAGGAGATCCTCGAGGATCTTCGTAGAAAACGAGAACTGCTGGTATCTAGCAATCCTTCGTTGCAAAAACTCCAAGGAGAGAAGCAGCAAAAGAAGAAGAGCAGCAGTCAACGACAAAATGTCAAGCCCCCTACCGTACCTAGGAAACATAAGAAGAACAAGACCAGGAGTAGTTCCAAGAAGAGTGACAGGGGGGCTCAGGAGATTAGGGGCGATATGAAACAACAGCGAGATTCTCTCACAGCGGTACTCGAATCGTACAAGACTCCGGGATCTCCAAGTCGCCGAAGTGCTCGTTCGACGGGGCTGTCGACAGCCCCTACGGCTGCTTCGACTCGCAGTTGGATCTCTTCCATTGCAGATGATGATAGCTTTTGCTATTCAGAAACTTCGCTGGAGGACTCGCCAAAAGAGAGCTCTATCGAGTTTATCATTGATACGGAAGAATCTGACCTTTGCTCTCTATCGACCAAGGAAGAAGTACAACAAGCTGTTGATCAGATTTATAAGGAGGTTGTCCCAAAGGCTCTCTACGCGATTCAGAAGGAGACGCGGGCTACAGCTTTCAGCCCGGATATTGCATCCTCTTGGATGTTTCGATCGCAGTCAAGTGCTAGAGACTTGTACCGCGAAGAGAGTGTCAAGATTAGTGTGTCGGAAAAGAAGACGGAAAAGAAGAAGAGACGAGTTATGATCTCGGAACAAAGGGACTGTGTGTACGAGCGAAGCTCTTCCACACGATCTGACCTTTCCTTCGCTTCATCCACTGCTTCATCGATTGATGTGAGGCACGTACGAAAGCAACGCTCCTTGTTGGAAGATATCATGGAGTCTGTTTCGGACTTGAAGGAAACAACACCAGCTCCTGCTCCAGTCAAGAAGAAGAAGAAGAGGCGATCGTCTCGTCGTCCTCGACAGGACGATAGCTCCGAGGGATCAGCTCCGATTTTGACCAAGACATCTTCGGGTTCGGGTTCTTTGGCTCCAATCGACGAGCGCAAGATGGATTTTGATCTGTCCTTGTTTGAAAAGAAGGGACGTAAAAAGAAGAAGAAGAACACTGACAGCTCCATTGCCTCCCACTACGTACTCGAGACGAAGCGCCGAGGGAAGAAGTCGAAGAAGGTGGTGGTCAAGCCATCCGAACTTTACGTTGCTCCAATCCCTGATCCTGAGAATATGCTTTCGTGGGATGGTTCAGCAGACGGTAGCCTGTTGGTCTCTCCAGAACCCTCGGTGGACCAAGAACTGTTGGTATCTCCCGAGGAAACAAAGCGAGAAGAAGAAGAAGCCCTCAGCGCGAGACAAGAATCAGTAGCCGTTTCTAAGTGTGAGGAGGTTCCGGCTCCTGTTGACCAACCTGAAGAGAGAAGGACGGAAGCGAAAGTCACTCTCAGCGATCGCGAGGAGAGAGTGAGAGAAATACCTCAAGTTATTACTACCCCTTCTCTTGATCTTCATTCTGAAGTGTCCGAGCTGCACGTCTTCCAGGACAGTAAGAGCAAAGACACTGATGATATTATCTCACCAATCATGTCAAGACAGTTGAACTCTGCTCTCGCCAGAGCTAGCGAGTTCAATCCTGTTGTGATTCCGCTCTCTTCTCAAGAACCGACCCCAGATGAACCTCGAGCTGAGTACATTCCACGGGAATACATGAAGACGAAGACTGAGTTCACCATGGAAGACATTGTGCGCGAGATGAACATTATCTCGGAAAAGATTGGCAAGAATGGTCTCCAGATCCCCCCTGGTACGGTGCTGACGCTTCGACGCAACTCATCTGAGCCTGTAGATTTGGACGCTGAATCGGCATCAGGATGGACATTTTCAGAGCCATCTGATGTGTCGAGTTGTTCCTACACGTTGCCATCTCGCCATGCCTCTCGTCGCGCCTCTCGATTTGCTCCTGACGAGGGATCTGACGAGGTCCCGGAGCAGCTTGCTAGGAAGAAGACTGAGGTTGATATTACGGAGAGGTTCTGCGGAGGACTCTACCACATGGCTGTCCTTTCTGGTATGCCACTCTGCGAGAACGAGATATAGCAGTAAGTTGATGCTTGGTTTGATTGTCGTTTGCACAGCGCCTGTGAGTCTCACGAATCCCTTCTGTATTAGCCAAGAATGATGCTTGGAGTTCGCAGTTGGCTATAGATTGTACAATTTAAAGTAACCCTCGGTTGATACCTCATGGCATTCTCTCTACTATTGCAGTGTAAATCGGTCGTCGACCATGAGATGTGGTTTCTTTCAGGTCTTGGTTGTCGTGAGAACCTTTGAACCAGTGTCGTCAATGATGAGCCTATTACCAAGACTGCGACATTGCGCGTTCAAACAAGAATGCTCTGCGGTGCGTTGTGTTGCAGTCGCCAGTCCCTTGGCACCAAGAGGATTGATTCAGAGAGAAGAGACTATCGAGAAAGCGACAATCAGGTGCGACATGGCCTTCCCTCAGGGAACTCTGCGAGTGAGCCAACGTGAGTTGAGTGCTTGTGGCGATGGCATGCAGATACGGCTCGACTACTGCAAACTCTTGGGTAGTCACATCATGGAAGTAGAAGTATGCATTTCGCTATTTGTACATTATTCTATTGGCTTGCGCCATTCTTTGTTCGTCTGTGGTGTATAGCTTACGGGGCGGAAGGGCGTCGGAATTTGGAAGGGCGTCGGAATTCGAAGCACTCCGCAGGAGCCGCCTGCGCTGGCGGGGCGGAAGGGCGTCGGACTGTCGTGAAACCCTCGACAGGAGCTGCCTGCGGTACCTTCAGGTGAGCAAAAAGAAGATCAATCTTTGCCTCAAGCCCACCAATTTGTTCCTTGACTTCCTTCCTAGCATTGTTGATGTCTTCCTTGACGCCTTTGATGTCTTCCTTAATGCCTTTGATGTCTTTCTTGACACCTTCGATCTCTTCCTTGACACTATCAAGCTTGACCCCCAGAGCGTCTACCTTGGTGTCCACTTGGTGAATTGCATGACCAGTCATCAAGTATGCCATACCGTTGAGAGCCGCAATTCCAACAGCTGCGAGAACTCCACCTTCCACGCCACCTTGAGTTGCCGCGTGAGTTGCCGCTGGCATGTTGGCTTGAGCAATAGAAGCTCCAGCTTGCAACGTTGCCACAACATGGCTAAAGGCGGAGGCCACTTCTGTGCGTGGCTTCTTGGGGGAAGGGGGCTTGGAGGAGTCTTGAGCCGCTTCAACATCTCCGTCAGTTGGGGCAGTCTGGGTGTTCTTCTCCTCCTCCCCCTCCTCCTCCTCCTCAGTACCGTTGGGAATGGCGAGGCTTGACGCGTCATCGTCGTCTGGCTTATTTCTCTTAGTACGACTACTTTCTGCCATTGAGGAGGCCTTGTGAGGTGATGTAATGCACATGGTGAAGTTTGAAGAAGAGTGAAAGGAGTTTGACAAATTCGACGTGTTTGGTAAACGTGTTGCGAGAATGTTATGAGAGAGAATTGTGAGCAGTTTTCAGTTGGTTTTTAGATTGGGCTCCACGGCGTGATGGTTTCCCACTCAAATCAAACATGTACGCTACGATACCGGACACTGACTGATGTCTCTTGATACCCGATACTAATAGCTAGAGCAACTCCACTGCGGGTCCTTTAGACTCTCGGATGCCGTGTTGATGCGTAATAACTAGCTTGGTGTTGGGCGGCATAAATCCTGATTGGCCCAAAAGTAGCGCAGCCTACCAGCAGGTAAAAGGGCCCCGATAAGCTACAACCGTCCTTTTGCAACGCCGCTTAGTGAATAGGCAAGGGCATGGTAAACCGTGGTGGTGCTTGAAGACTTTCGTGTTGTGGAGAGGGCTACTAGAGAGCTACTCTTAGCTAGAGAGAGTAGACTAGAGAGGCTAGCTTCGGGCATGCGCGACGCTGTTCATGTTTTGAATGCCGCAAACCGTTATTATCAGATCCAGTTTTGAGTCCCACTAAAAATCAATTTCGTATTTCATTTCACGTTGTGCTCATAATACCCTCATAGAGACTGACTAGTCATGGCGACAACTGGCCTCTCGCCGGCTTTTTGCAGTGGAGACACATCTAAGGCTGCATGGGAAAAGTTGCACAAGCACTCCGTTGTGGGAGGACAACCCCCCAGACTGTATGGCCATTCCGCAGTTGTCGCGAACCATAATGGCACTGAGTGGATGGTTGTAACCGGAGGCGTCGTCGACACAGGAGATGTAGCAATCGAATTTCACGTCTGGTTGTTGAATCTTACGCATGCGGATAAGTTTGGAGAGGAGGATTGGTTTCATTTGGAGAATCCTGCTGGTGAGGATGATGCAACTGCCGAATGCCTGGAGCTTGGCTATAACAACGAGGCGAACGATCCTGAACAAGATTTATGGCGGCATTCAGTAAGGTGTGCTCCATCACCAAGACATGATCACCTGAGTGCCGTCGTGAAGGATGACTTTTTTGTCTTTCAAGGCTGCTATTCACCAGGCGAAGCAAACGATTACCACGTGTATCGAATATCGATGAGCGAACTTCTTCGCAACGACTGGTCGGGCTGGCGACAGATCCTCCCTCGAGAGACATTGAACTCGACAAGTACCTCGAATGCACCCTTTCGGGGTGGTCTATGGAACCACAGCAAGAATGACACGCCTCGATTGGTGGCCTTTGCAAACAATCCTCGCGACCGCTTGACGCAGAGGTCAGTTCCCAATCAATTGTGGACCTATGACTTTGTCAAGGACTCGTGGGAGCTCTATTTCGAGTTCAAGGATATTGATTACAGTCGCGGAGACTACAGCGCCGTCATGGTACGCAATGGCCTCTTCATTGCTGGAACCACCAGCCATGGTGACAACACGCTGCACTGGATTGACTTGAAAACGAAGAAGGCCAGTTTTGATCCTCATCGTCAGTTTCTTTGTTCTTCCTGTTGTGGATGCTATGGTGACGACATTGTCGCCAATCAAACGCTTGTTGCCTATGATGATGCTCAAGGCTCAGGTTCGATTCTTGTTGGATTCGGTACCAGAGCACACCAATGGCGCGCTGGATCAAATCTTGCTTTTTATCGAATCAAATATGACACATCCAGTGAAGAACCCATCAAACTAACAGATCTGGACCTGGAATATGATCTCGACCCTATACCACAAGATCGAACAAGACACTCGGCAATGTTGTCGTCTGCTGGAAACATGTACATATTTGGAGGTCGTGATTTGTCATCGCGGGAACCTGTGCTGGGGAGAATCAACGTTGGAGGTGAATACTGCCGATTAGCTTTTCAGTTTCACATGGGTTCGGGTTGTGATGATACGTATTATCCACCAGAGGCTTCGGGTGATCTCCAGTATCAAGATACTTCGAGTAATGCATTGCCATACGCTGAGGATGCTCAATCACCGGTTGCTGCTCCTGAGTATTTCTTCGAGCCTGCTTCGTATAAGCCACACAGCCCTCCTGAAGTGACCTATGTGGATAGTCCGTATCATCCCTACGAGGATGACGATACAAGTGGTACAGATGGGTCCTCATTCGCCATTGTTGCCTTTGTCGTTCTACAGATCGGTCTGTGCCTGCTTGCGCGCCTTCGGCAACGGCAAATGCGCGCATTACCCCTACCTGAAAGATCCACCGGGGGCCTAACGCTGGCACAGATGAACGCTTTTTCTCTGCGAACAATCTGCCACACTGCCGAAAGTTTGGAAACGACTGAAGAATGCAGCATTTGTTTACTTTCGTTTTCCAATGGCGACCAAGTCCGTGTTCTTCCCTGCGAGCATTTCTTCCACAAGACGTGTGTCGATGCTTGGCTCACGTCAAAAACGACGTGCCCGCTTTGTCGTGTATCTTGTCGTGCGCCATCCGCGGAAACTAGAGAGGCACCTTCCCTGTCGCGTCGTGCACTCCAAGTTCTACAAAGGCGAAACCAATGGGAGGGCATTGCTCAAGATGACGACGAGGGGATTGAAATGAGCAATGGACCCTCTTTGGAAGGGGAAACGTGAATACAGTTTTGCAACCGCCAAGTTCCTTCCGCGCCGTTCTTTTAATGATCCTATTCG